>JASDQU010946861.1:23850-39665 GCA_032191745.1 Picea mariana
TTGATTGGTACAAGTTTACAACAGTATATCTCATAGTGATAGTGTGACAGTGGTTCCATCATTCTACTTCTACATCAGGGCAGTTGGATGGGGCAAGGACAGGTGGTTGTAGCCACATTCTGGTTGTATTCGGAGAACATAGGGGGTTGTAGCCTCCTTCTGGTTCCATCAAGAGAATTGGGGAGTTGGAGATTCCCTCAGGTTGTAGCCTGAGAAACTAGGGAGTTGGTGCCTCTTTCTAGTTGCAGTTGGAAAACAAATGAAGTTGGTGCTTCCAATGAATGTAATTCTTAAAGACCTATAAGAAAATAATTCTGTGGTTTTCTCCCGCTTTGGGTTTCCACGTAAAAACATTGGTGTACTGTGTATGTTTATAATTGCTCATTTGTTCATTGTTTATTTACTCTGCAATTATTGGATGATAATGCTACATTGATATAACACTTGCATTTTATGGTTAAAAAGGATTAAATTTATATATTATTGATTCACCCCCCCTCTCACTAATCCAACACCACCTGGTAATGGTCCTAGGAAGAAATGAATGGAACAATTCAAGAGCATCCCCAAGCGGAGTTTGTAAACATAATCGGCATGTAACAATGTCTTCAATGATATTGAAAATATCACATGTACATTGTAATCTAAGTAAGTGTTGCTCTACATCCTCCGAAGTATTCCCAAAGAATGTAGAAAATATTTCTATAAGAATATTGGGCATCTGAAAATATACTTCTAGCATATTTAAAGGGCCTCTATGTAGTTGCCTTCTTCTTTGGGAACTTGTTCCTTTTGTTGAGTCTTGTAAAGCCATTGATGGGCTTGTTGGAGAAGGAAAATGAACATCACAATATGAACAGAATTCTTCATAGGATTCATCATATATATCTTCTTGAGATTTTTTAATCTTTCTAATGGAATTGCCAAGGATTTTAAGAATTCTTTAAATGGAATCGTCAGGGATTTCATTCTACCAAATATTTGATTGTTCTTGGGTCTTTTTGAGGTCATTCAAACATCTTTGGATAAAAATTTTATAAACCCCGTCCATCTAGAACAAATAACAATTTTATTAAATCTTATGTTTTAAACTTTGAATCATGGAGACTCTGGTCCTCCAATCAGATCTGAAATAAATCCTCATATATCTCGAAAATAAATGGCTCCCTAGTATGGTAGCCAAAAATGTTAATGTTTGAATCTGTTAAGATCAAAACAACAACGTCATGAGGATATGAATCCCCCTGCATTTTTATAGAGGTGATACTCCTCTTTGGATAAAAGATATGTCTTGAATATCTTGAATTAGGGAGAATGATTAGATAGAAAACCCCATATATTTATTTCTTTGATTTATACATGGAATGGTTCTTTAATAGTCTGATCTAATCTTTATGTGCAACAAGTTGTTTCTTAACAATAAAAACATTGAAGGAAGGCTTCGATATTAGAATATATACATACTCAACACCATTTATACAACCCTCTAAATCACATACAAATAGAGGATAAATCCATATATTCTCACAAGAAAAGAGAGAGAATAGTATTGATCATCTCAAATAACTTTAAAAGAGTTCTACATTTAATACTAAAAAAAATTGATCGGAAAACTTCAAAAATCTCACACTCATAAATCCCAAGATATGAGAAATCATTAGAGAAATGCCCCAAATTAGGTCTTTGTGGAGTTTTATTCGTGAAATATATTCAACAATACACAAAATCTATTTAGCAGCCACATGCATGTCTATAAATAATCCATGTTATTATAAGAAAAGTCTTGGAAGATTGCAAGAGAAACACTCGGGAACTCATTCTTATGTTCAGTTCAAAAATATGAACAAAAAGCCTTAAGAAAGTGGTGTAGAAGAAAAAGAAGAATGGAGAATATGTATATCTCTCTTTTATGCTTAGAATTTTGGTTGCACATTGATGGCTAAACCCTTTTGTTCCAATTTTTTGCTCTGATAATGCAACCTTCTCTAACCCTTTGATGAAGCTCTTTCTTGATTTTTAAAATCGACTCTTATAACTTCTTGAGTAGTTAGGGATTTATATTTCTTGGAACAACCAATTTAATTATTGCCTCAATAATTTTTCATTAAATAATTTACATCATTGACATCCTCATCTTGAAGTGGGCCTTTTCGTCTTTAATACAAGTTTTTTAATTAAATTTTTATTTTTTGAAAATTTTAATTAACTGCCTTTTAAAAGAGAGGGCTATAATTTAATTTTTAAGGAAAGATATTTAACTTTTTAGCCATGTAAGTCATCTCAAATTTCATTTTCATTGTCTTAGATTTCCAACGAGTCCTCCTGGGTGAGGTTTCAATTTCTAGATCTCAAGATATGAGCTTGTGAAGTCAAGGTGTCAAACAGATTTATCAGCAAAGCATAAAAAATATTGTTGATTATTCTTTTAATTTCTAAGAAAAATATGGCCATTTTTCATCCCTTCAAACCCATTCCATCATCTTCCTCGTCAAATTACCTTTACAATGAGGTAAAATGTACCCAAATGTGACTCCCATATCTCAATTTATGGCCTACAGAACAACAAGACTCAACTATCGTCGATCAATTTTCATGGGGCAATTTGAGCCCTTGATTCCAATTTCACCCTTCTCTTTTAAAAATTGAATTTTGTTTGAAATTACATATCCCTTATGCATGAGACTATTGGAAAATTTATTTTATATATTAAAAAGTGCATCATACACTTAATGTGAGTTAAGGAGAGACTATGGAGACTTGAACTCAACCCAATTGAAAATCAATGAATAATTAAATATTTTAGTCGCCGAATCATCATCCATGTATGCCCAGTCAACGCTCGGTGGAGATGAGTCAGCGTCCATATTTCATTGTATGATAGGATACCACATGTCACCACTTAATTTTTTACCACATGTCACACTCACATTCGTCGCCAATTTTCATCACACGATTGGTTAACAGAGCTACAATGTGTCACCAATAATTAGCTGCCATGTGTCATAATTTTATTGGTTGGTGACATAATGGGAAAAAATTAAGGTAAATTGGTTAGGTGTGGGAGATGGATTGAGAGTGTGGAAGGAGGGAAGTTGTGAGGAAGGAGAGATAAGTTGGACAATTGGACGAAGAAGGAGATGGTCGCAAAGAGAAAGGGGGCCACGACCTGCGGTGAGGAGGAGAGATAAGGAGGAAGGAAAATTGGTTAACTAATATGGAGAGAACGAATGGATAAGGAGGGGTAATGGAGGTGAGGGATAAGTTGATTCCATCCATCTGATGGAGGGAGGAAAAACCAAAATAATTCTAAGTATAGAATAAGGGGGAAAGTAAGGGGAGAGGAGAGGTGAGTGGAGTGCGAAGTATGCAAATATTTATAAGAGTGGAGTGATGTGTTCCAAGATAATATAGTTCCAAGAATTGAATTTGGTTCCAAGATAATATGGTTCCAAGACAATAATTGTAGTTCCAAGAAATCGAACGTGGTTCCAAGAATTTTTAATTCCAAGAAAAATTAGCTTTATTCCACATGGAAGAAGCCTTTTTTGACGGTTGTACGAAAACCTAGATATCTCGAGCATGCGAACTTAGATTTTGAATATGAAAAATGCATGACAAAGCTGAGACTGAGGGATACACCATGAAATTGTAAATGTTCGAAATTTTCTTCTTCTGATGTCTTTTTATTTATTTATTCTGGGAGCAAGAAAATAAAGGTGACCACATTTTTTATCAACAACTAGCTCCAACTGCAGGACAATGACCCCATGTGGGTTGATGAGAACACCAGAATCTGAAGACCTGCTACCTTCTTCATTGGGATATGGAGTCATCTTCAAAGTAAATTCTTGTAATTCTTCCTCCATGGAGTTATCTTCAAATATCATCTTCACTTAGTGACTACTTTATTATAAAAAAATTGAATGAAAAAGAGAACTATTCACAAACAAGATATACCTACCCTACCTTACTTGAAGGAAAGAGACACTTTTAGGTGTAGGTAGATTTCCAATGGAGGCATTCACACATCCAACTGATTTTTGGAACGAACTCTAGATTTAAACAACATGTTGGGGTTTGTACCAAAGAGTTGGGGGCATGTCCAAAATGTGTAGAGGAAAAACTGAGCAAGATACGCTTGACATCTCATTGAATTGCTTTGCCAACGATACTTTGGAACCATGATTCAATAAAATCAACTCTTGGTTGCTCAAGAATATTGTGGTTTTTGGTAGGATGAGAAATTTTAGGTTTGATAAGATTTCCATATTTCTTCTTGTCTTAAACCACTTTCAAGATTCTTGACTCATTTGCAATGTCCTCAAAACATTCTTCCTTTACATAATGGAAATATTTCTCATCATTGTTCTCAAGATTATTCTCTTCCACCAATTCCTCTTGCTGGGAATGTTCTTGTGGATTTTCAGCATCGGTTGCAAGGACGAAATCTTCTTGTGTGTTTAGTGGAGGCTCCTCGATTTCATTCTCAATTTAGTTTCTTGAAAGATATTCATATGGAGTATATGAAAGACATAAATCTTCATTGTCTTATGTCCATATGGGAGAGGGTGTGTGGGAAAAAATTTCAGCAAATAAAGTTTCTAACACATCCCAATTGGTAATGGTCCCAGGAAGCAATGAATGGAACCATTCAAGAGCATCCCCAAGTAGAGTTTGTAAACAGAATCGACATGTAACATTGTCTTCAGTGAGATTGAAAATATCACATGTACATTTGAATCTAAACAAATGTTTCTCTGCATCCTTGGAAGTATTCCCAAACACTGTAGAAATTGTTTACATAAATATAATAGGCATCTGAAAATCTTCTTCTGGTAGATTTAAAAGGGCCTCTATGCAGTCTCCTTCTTCTTTGGGAACTTGTTCGGTTTGTTGAGTCTTGTAAATCCATTGATGGAATTGGTGGAGAAGGAAAAGGAACATCACAATATGAACAAAATTATTCATAGGAGTCATAATATATATCTTCTTGAGATTTTTGAATCTTTCTAATGGAATTGCCAAGGCTTTTAAGAATTCTTTCAATGGAATCGTTAGGGATTTCATTCTCCCAAATATTTGATTATTCTTGGGTATTTTTGAGGTCATCCAAACATATTTGGATAACCTTTTTATAAACCCTGTGCATCTAGAACAAATACCAATTTTCTTGAATCTTGTTTTTAAACTTTGAATCATGGAGACTCTGGTCCTTCAATTAGATCTGAAACAAAGCCTCAGATATCTCGAAAATAAATGGCTCCTCAGTATGGTCTCCAAAAATGTTGATGCTTGAATTGGCTAATATTGAAACAACAACCTCACGTGGATATGAATCCCCCTAAGCTTTTATAGAGGTGGTACTCCTTTTTGGATAAAAAATATGTCTTTAATATCTTAGATTAGGGAGAATTCTTAGACAACAAACCTCAGATATTTATTGCTTTTATTTATACATGGAATGGTTATTTAATAACATGATATGATATTTATGTGCAATAAGTTGCTTCTCAACAATACAAATATTTAAGGAAGGATTCGATATCATAATATATACATACTTAGCACCATTTATACAACCCTCTAAATCACATACAAATAAATGATAAATCCATATCTTCTCACAAGAAAAAGGAGAGAATAGTTTTTATCATCTCAAAGAACTTTAAAAGAGTTTTGCATTTAAGACAAAAAATAATTTGATAGGCAAACTCCAAAATTCTCACACTTAGAAATCCCAAGATCTGAGAAATCATTAGAGCAATTCCCTGAAATAGTTCTTTGTGGAGTTTTATTCATGAAAGATATTCAACAATACACAAAATCTATTTAGCAGGCACATACATGTTTGTAAATAGTCCATGATCATATAAGAAAATTCTTGGAAGATTACAAGAGAAACGCTCAAGAACTCATCCTTATGTTCAGTTCAGAAATATGAACAAAAAGCCTTGAGAAAGTGGTGTAGAAGAAAAAGAAGAATGGAGAAGATGAATATATCTCTTTGTTGATGATAAGCTTGGATGCATGTTGATGGATGAACCCTTATGTTTTGATTTTCTGTTCTGATAATTCAACTTTCTCTAACCCTTTGATGAAGCTCTTTCTTGCATTTTAAAACTGGCTCTTCTTTCTTGAGTAGTCAGGGATTTCTCTTTCTTGGAATAACCACTTTAATTAATGTCTCAATAAATTCTTATTAATTAATTTTCATCATCGACATCTGCATCTTGAAGTGGGAATTTTTTTGTCCTTAATAAAAGTTTTTTAAATAAACTTTTATTCTTAGAAAATTTTAATTAACTGCCTTTTAAAAGAGAGGACTGTAATTTATTTTTTTGGGAAATATATTTAACTTTTCAGCCATGGAGATCATTTCAAATGTGATCTTCATCATCTTATATTTCCAACGAGTCCTCCTGGGCGAGATTTTTATTTCTATATCTCAAGATATGAGCTCGTGAAGTCGTGGTGTCAAGCAAATTTATCAGCAAAGCATAAAAATATTGAAGCTTGTCCTTTTAATTTATAAGAAAGATATGGCCATTTTCATCCATTGAAACATATTCCATCATATTTTTCATCAAATCACCTTTACAATGAGGTAAATTTTTCCCAAATCCAACTCTCGTATCTCAAGTTATGGCCTCGGGAACAACAAGACACAACAGTCGTCGATCAATTTTCATGGGGCAGTCTGACCCCATGATTCCAATTTTGCCTTTCTCTTTAAAAAATTGAATTTTGTTTGAAATTACATATCCCATGGGAGTTTTAGAAACTTTATTGCATATATTAAAAAGTGTATCATACACTTAATGTGATTTAAGGAGAGACTATAGAGACTTGAACTCGACCCCTTAGAAAATTAATGAACAATTAAATATTTTAGTCACCCAATCATCATCCACGTATGCCTAGTCAATGCCAAGTGGTGATGACTCAGTGATGAGTCAGATTCCATGTGTCATTATATGATAGGCTACCATGTGTCACCAGTAATTACTGCCATGTGTAGTGAGTATTTGGTTTCCATGTGTCATAATTTGATTGGTTGGTGACATAATGGGAAGGAGAGAATTCATAAGGAAGGAGAGATAAGGCAGACGAATGGAGAAGGAGGTGGTCACAAAGAGAAAGGGGGTCGCAGAATGTGGTGAGAAGGAGAGATAAGGAGGAAGGAAAATTGGTTAAGTAAGATGGAGTGGATGGGCAGAGAAGAAGGGGTAAGGGAGGTGAGGGACAAGGTGAGTATGTACGTCTGATGGAGCGAGGGAAAACCAAAATAACTATAAGTATATAATAAGGGGGAAAGTAAGTGGAGAGGAGAGGTGAGTGGAGTGTGAAGTGTGAAAATAATTCTAAGTGTGGAGTGATGTGTTACAAGATAATATGGTTCCAATAATTGAGTGTGGTTCCAAGATAATATGGTTCCAAGACAAGAATTGTAGTTCCAAGAAATTGGACATGGTTCCAACAATTTTTAATTCCAAGAAAATTAGCTTTATTCCACATGGAAGAAATGTTTTTTGCAGGTTATACGGAAACCCAGATATCTTGAGCATACAAACTCAAATTTTGAATCCGAAAAATGTGTGATAAAGATGAGATTGAGGGATATGCCATGAACTTGTAATTCTTCGATTTTTTCTTCTTTTGTTGTCATTTTATTTTTATTATTCTAGGAGTGGGAAAATAACGTGATCGCATTTTTTTTATCAACAACTGGATCCAACTGCGAGACAAGGACCCCCTTTGGGTTGTTGAGAACACCATAATCTGAAGATTTGTTTCCTTCTTCATTGGGCTATGGAGTCATATTCAAATTAAATTCTTATAATTATTCCTCCATGGAGTTATATTCAAATTTCATCTTCACTTAGGGACTACTTTATTATACAAAACTTGAGTGAAAAAGTGAACTATGTACAAACAATATCTACCTACCCTACCTTACTTGAAGGAAAGGGACACTTTTAGGTGTAGGTATATTTCCAATGGAGGCATTCATACATCCAATTGATTTTTGGAAAGTCTCCAGATTTAAAGAACATGTTGGGGTTTGTACCAAAGATTCAGGGACATGTCCAAAATGTGTTGAGTAAAAAATGAGCAAGATACATTTGACATCTTATGACATTGGTTGGCAAACAATGCTTTGGAACCATGATTTAATAAAATCAACTCTTGGTTGCTCAAGAATGCTATTATTTTTGGTTGGATGAGAAGTTTTATGTTTGAAAATATTTTCATCTTTCTCCTTGTCTTCAACCACTTTCAATATTCTTGAATCATTGGCAATGTCCTGAAAACATTATTTCTTTACACAATGGAAATCTTGCTCATCATTGTTCTCAATATTATTCTCTTCAACCAACTCCTCTTTCTATGAATGTTCTTGTGTCTTTTCATCATTGGTTGCACGGCTGAAATATTCTAGTTGAAATCCGCAAGGGGGCACCCAAAATGCACTCTTGTCGGATGGGACATTGTCGTTCATCAATATTGTGAACCATAAGGAGGACGAGATTGATTTATTGACCATAGATTGTGATTATGATAATCTTAAGTCAGCGTCTAAGGGGAAATAAAATCTTGATCCTCAGAATTCTCTACATATAGAGAAGCCTGAGAAGGAAACAATTCCACACATACTGAAAGGTGTGTACAAGCGTGCGTCGTACAACCCAAATGCTCGAGTCGTGCCCACCTATTCCATCATTAAGGACTTGGCCTCGATGCCATTTGTGATGTATGCCCTAGAGGTGCTTCAAAGTTTCCCTATGGAATTAGATGATTTGTTTTCTGCTATAGGGGCCACTAACTGCTCCATTCATCTTGTTATGAAGTTTGACGTCACAGATGTGAAGCCTCACTTTCCTTATCATGTAGCCTTCCAAATCAATATCATGTATGCAAAGCATGTTATTGGGAGGAATGTCATTGAAGAAGGAAATTCAACATCTATTATGTTGTTGTCCTATTGGAAATCTATTAGTTCTCCTGAGCTTACCTCGTCTCCTATGCTTTTAACCGCATTCGATGGATGATCGTTTAGAACGCACGGTCTCATTTCCTCTTTTCCCATCCAATTAGGGGTGAAGACTATTTCAGTAGAGGTGGAAGTAGTTGACACTCTTCTCGACTTTAACCTTTTGTTAGGAAGGAGTTGGAATTATGTGACGATGGTTTTTGTCTCATCAATTTTTGAGTTTTGTGCTTCCTTCATGAAGGGAAGATTGTAACGATAGACCAAATGTTGTTCAACTTCTATGACTACGATTCCATTGATAGAAAACTCTTAGATGGAAACTATGAGCATTGGTGTTGGGATGTGTCCTTCGCTTATGGGAACCTTTAATTTCCTAGCACCAATTTCATACATTTGCACCACCTCGGTTGGCTACCAAAATTTGAACCCCTCGGTCCACATCATGTGGGTAGGTTCATTTATAAATTCTCATTTTGAATATATGTGGGTGTTACCCTCACCGTGTGAATCGTTTGAAGGTATTGTGCATATCAGGATGGCCATGCCACTGTCTGCAACTAATATCACTTATCAAGCAATCCAACAAGATACTGCAAAATATGATCCTGATCCTTCATGGATAGAAGAAGAGGATCAGTTTCCAGAGTCCATTTGGGCCCAGAATTCTTCAAAATCACTTGACTGGAGAAACATTGTATTTCCTTCTAACAAATCTATTATAGAGGCAATGGCATGGCTAGAAAGACAATGGGATAATCTCCATCATTTATATTACTTTCTTCCATAACTTAGTTGAGTCGAAGCTGGGGAATTTCGATCATCTATGATTGGAGGTGTTGATCAATCTATGAACCCCTTGGAAAAGCACAATGTTTATGCTAAGGAGAACATGGCTAATATATTGAAAACTATTCCGATCAACATCTCCAATACCCATGACATCGTAGAATTTTTTTTATTGGTATGGATTGTTCTTCTGAAAAGATCCATATGTACACCTCTTTATTTAAAGAATTTCGCAATGTCTTTGCATGGTCTAACGAGTAAGTGTCGTTCATCGACCCCCGCATTGTCAAACATTAGATTGTACTTATGAGAATGCCAAACTTGTTTGTAAAAAGTTATGACCTGCAAATCCTAGTAAGGAGGCAACTATAAAGGCTGAGGTAGAAAAGTTGATTAATGTAGGCTTCATTTACCCAGTTCCTCTTACTAAATGGGTGCAAAATCATGTTCATGTAGATAAGAAGGAGGGAATTATATGTGTCTATGTGGATTTATGTGATCTGAATAAATATTATCCAAAGGACAACTTCCCCACACCTTTCATTGACCAGATTATTGATGAGTGTGCGAGAAGCAAAATCTTCTCCTTTATGGATGGATCTTCTGGGTATAATCAAATTTAGATCTGGCCCGAGGATCAACATAAGAAAAAATGAATATGTCCTTGGGGGACTTTTGTGTATAAAAAAAATCCTTTTGGCCTAAAAAATGTTGGAGCTACATTCCAGTGGGTCGTGTCGTTTTCCTTCCACAATTTAAATCATATTTTTGAAGCATACCTAGATGACCTCACTCCTCTCTCTGGAAAGAGGCTAGAACATCTATAAAATCTTAGGATTATCTTTGAAATATGTCGTCACTATCATATTCAATTAAATCCAAGCATGTGCATCTTTTGCGTCATTTCAGGGTATCTATTGGGTTTTACCATCTCCAACAAGGGGATCATGGTTGATCCTTTAAAGGCTGAGGCAATAGGTTAGTTGCCTCCCTCATGTAACATTCATAAGTTATAGAGTCTTCAAAAAAAAGTTAATTTCCTTTGACATTTTATAGAAAACTACGTCGACATCACCAAGGGATTTATGTGCTTGTTGAAGAAAGGGGTCCCTTTCATTTTGGATGAGTTCACAAAATGATCCTTCAATTCGCTTAAGAATGCGCTTATGTATGCCCCTTTGGTCAGTCCTCTAGAATGGAATAGGGATTTCTTGTTGTACATTGTGACAACAAAATCCACAATCTAAATGGTGTTAGTCCAGGAATATGATAGCCTCCAGGAGCACATCATCTATTATCTCAATCATGGTCTGATCGAGCCTGAGATAAATTATTCGCATGTCGAGAAGATAGCTTTGGCAGTTGTTCATGTTGTCCAGAGATTGTGACATTACATTTTACTACGGAAAACCATTGTAGTCGCAAATATCAATCCATTTCAATACATCCTCACATGACGTATAATTGGAGGAAAATATAATAAGTGGATTGTCGTTTTACAAGAATTTGACTTGGACTTCGTTCTACTAAGTCCAAGAAGTCATTGGTTTCCATCGAGTTGATGTCAAAGTTTCCTTGGGAGGATGAGGAAACCGTTATTACAAACTCATTTCCAGATGAGCATATTTTCCTTATCACTTCCATCGATCCTTGGTATGGATATATTCTGATATATCTCTAGACTCTGAAGTTTTATTCGCATCATTCATGAGATTATCGACGTCGAATTCGTCATTAGGTGAAGAATTACCTCATCATCAGTGACACTCTATATCTTCGTGGGGTCGATTCAATTATTCATCGTTGCTTGACTCATGAAGAAGTAGGGTACATGCTTAATGATTTCCACAGTGGAGCATGTGGCATTCATCTATCTGGGTTGGCTATAACCCAAAAACTATTACGCGTTGGCTACTTTTAGCCGATGATCTTTAAAAATTGTGTTGAGGCAGTCAAAAGGTGTCATCCATGTCAAATCTTTTCTCGGAAGATACACGTGCATCCTTCACTACTATTTATCGTCATCACTAATGGTCATTTTATGAAGTGGGGAATTGATTTCACCACATGCCACCTGCCTTCAGTTAGGGGGAATTGATATATCATCGTGGTTGTCGACTACTTTACTAAGTGGGTGGAGGCCATACCTACTTTTGTGAATGATGGTGATATTGGACACACCAATCACACCGAGAGGGGGGGGGGTGAATCAGTGTGAGGGATATTTTACACTTCTCACAAAACTTTAGTTAGCAATCACCATTCAAAACATCATTACTTATCACTTCCATTCATACTTAGTTTCTTGCATGTAAATATATCTCAATGACATACAATAACAATAAAGAGCTATGCACCATCACAATAAAGAACACAAGGAACACTATATATATGTAGAAATTTATTTTGTATTACTGACTACAATCCTTGGGTTTTATCAATGCCAATTGAAATAGAGCACCAACTCCAAGAGAGTGCCAATTCTCAATGCAAGACCCAACCTGCATATCTCAGCACCAACTGAGATGTGAGGAATCCAACCCTCAAGTACAAGACCTAGGTTGTAGACAGAAATCAATCTGTCAAATTGTACCAACAATCTATACCAACACAAGTGCATCAACTATGCACAACTTGTCACAACAATCTATCAGCTCAATCGCTCTCATCAATCTCATCATCCAAATCCGATCTACTCACAAAGATCAATCATCAATTCAACTCTCAACCATATGCATAATATCACCAAGTTAACCAACAAGATACCTCTAGCAATACACCATACTCTCCATAAACCAAATACCATAAACCCTTACACAAGACCATGTGCCAAACCTCATTGTTATGTAGCCTCAATCATGTACCATGTCATGACCAAATATAACCATCAAAAAATGAATATAAACATACATGTAACTCTATAACATATCTGTTGTATTTGATCACAGACCTGCAAACCTTCCTTAACTTCAACAACAAGAGACTAACATTTTCATCAAACTTTACGTTAGTCTCATATGACTAATTTTGGATTAGTCAACAACCCTAACTCGAAACAATCATAAATTTGTACCTATAATGAATAAAGGTCTTAAAATGGTACACAATGTTCTTCAGTGTCTTTTATTCAATTTCTCCACGTTTCACTACTTGGAACCTCCTAGAAAAGGAGTTATAGAAAAAATGGAAGACCTTGTTGAATTATGGCTTATTCTAGAGAGAGAACTTGTAGAGCATGCCACGCGTGGAATATTTTATTTATGGATATGAAAATGGTACACAACATACTAAAGACTGTACTCTAACCAATTCATTTGATCTCACTAAATTTGGATCTGCTATGAAGAATTCATGATGTTTTTACCTGGAACATACCTTAGAAAGAATCATCAAAAGACTTTATCCTCCCTTGAACGTTGGTCTTCTTTACTTCACCTTCCCTCTGAAATTTGCCTTAGATCTCATTTGGTTACCTCAGTCACTTGTAGATATTCAATATGCTCAAATAGAATGCTAACGAGAGACACTTTCTCTCTTATTTATACTCTCCAAGTAGCTTCCTCTAGAAGTATCCACTTTGTTCACTTAGCCACTTTGTCCAAAAATAGTAAACTCTCCACTTCTAGTTGCAACTAATTTATTTTTAATTGTTTTCTTGTTGCAACCACTTAACCCATGACTAACCACTTTTACTAGTCAACTTATTTTAGGATATTCTAGAATAATTTGACTTATTTAACCTTCTAGGGGCTTCTAGATAACTCATGAGGGTTCTCCAACTTCACATGGTCATAACTCTCTAACCGTGAGGAGTTATGTGACATTCCACATATCCCTGGAAACGACATAACATATACTATCCATATGTAATAGTTTCTCTTGCAAAATCATTGATATTCATTACATTATTCCTTAATCAAACTTGGGTTCCCTAACCACACTGTTGGGCGACTCAACCACCTAACCATTTGGACTTCACAAAGCGTCTTCCCGTGAGGGATTTCACCATAAGGGAGGCACTTTGAGAACTTTATCCAAGAGCGTATTCCCATGAGGGATTTCACCATAATGGGACCACTTTGAATTTTATCCATTTGGTTCTTCCTATCAATCATGACATGACATCAATGATACAACTCCCTTTAATATCAACACATCATTATGACACCACTTGGAATCAACCCTTTAACAAAAATTACATCAATGACCATATAACAAATAATCAATATATCAATTATACAAACACATCACTATGACAATACTTGACATCAACCCTTTGACATCAATGACAACATAGTACAACAATATCCCCCTTTTGCATTGATAGCAACACCAACATTGATGTCAACACCAATCATTGATGGCAACACTTGGACATGCCAATTCTCATGCTCCCTCTGTGATCATCGATCGTCATCAATTTTCATCTCGCCACATCTCCCCCTTTGACATCAATGGAAAAGGGTAGTTATCTCCTTGGGGATGCTCCCCCTGTCTGGATGCCTTTGAGATTCCTCTGAATAATCTCTCCCCTTTTGGACAAGGGATACCACTTTGATGCAATGTTGATGGCATGGTTGCCAATCATCTCTCCTCCTGGAATCATGTTGTTGCAACCAATCATGGGAAGAAGAATAACTCCCCCTTTGTGTATGTCTCCCCCTATCTTCTCTGTAAGAGGAACAATATGCTACCACTGCAATCTGCTTCTGCTACAAATGTTATTGCTCAACCAAAACATATATCAACTTCTCAATAATGATCTTCTCTTCCTATGACGATCCTTGGATCTGTCCATGCATCAAACCCGTTCCATACCATACAGCATGAAGGAAAATATATGTCAACAATGAATAGAGAATCATGAACAAAACATCAACCATGTACATCACATTCCATAATATGTGCCAACCATGCAAAACACCCATGTACATCAACCATGTACATCAATACCATACAATATACCATAAGATATCATCAATGGAGTGTATCAACCATATGCCAAGAACATGTGTGAACTATGTACCGACCATATGCCTCAAACAAGTGTCATATCACTCATGATATTCCTCTACCATGAACAAGTGCCACAACCATGTATCTCAACCATCAATATATCAACCAAGTATCTCAACTATATCATCCCATACATCATGTATCAAAGCAAGTGCATCAACCATAGATCAAGTTATGATTCATCAATGATGTACACCATAACCACTTCATCAACTCATCAACTAAATGTCCCAATATGTATCTCAACCACATGCCAAATGCATGCACCAATACATCCAAAAAATATGCCTCTAAAAATACATCATAAGATATGTCAATAGATCTCACATATGTACCAGCCCTGTACTACAACAGATCTGTCTCTAAACAACAAGTATAATGCAACAACAATACCTCTAAACATGTACAAAGAGTGTCCCTCAATAGATCAATGATATATCTCTAGATAGCATCACATCATCATGATATATCTCATAAACAAAGTTCCATAAATTCACTAACATAACCAACACTGCTCCTCAACAGAAAATGCCTCAATCCACACTCTGGGATTAGTACCATGCATCCAATATAGTCATCAAGCATATGCTTCAACACTCAACCACATATTATCACCATATATTCATCAAACACACATAATAATATGAAACCTGAAGTAAGCCATCTCAGACCTTGTTTATTAATTGGGTTGGTTGTCATTGATGTCAACCCTTGAAGAAAGTCTGGTAGCACAATGGTTTGGGTAATGGATCCAAGTTTGTTTGATGGATAATTGTATGAGTTTTGATATATTTGTAGGTAAGACTATTTCATATGGATAGTACGTGTCATGCCATTTCCACTGGTATGTGGAACGTCACGTAACTCCTCACGGTTAGAGAGTTATGCCCATGCGAAGTTGGAGAACCCTCATGAGTCATCTAGAAGCCCCAAAAAGTGAAAGTAGTCAAAGTGGTTTAAGAGATTTTAGAAGGTAAATAATAAAGTGAAGTGATGAGTGTACTATAATTCAAAGTGAATA
>JASDQU010946864.1:4244-14856 GCA_032191745.1 Picea mariana
GAAATGAGTATAGCTCTTCCTCTGTTAGTGCCTTCCTCGCATGACCACCGGCTAGGCTTCACACTAGCACCTTTCACTACTCGCCACTTCGTGAATTTGAGTGTCCAACCTTGGTACCTTCCTTTTACGAACCCCCGAGAGGCGATGTTGACTTTTCTCCTCGCGTTCTTGCTACTCGTGATTTCGCATGTTTCGACATCGAGCTCTCGCGCTCTTACCTCGCGAATCCCCAGGACGCAAGAGGTCAACGGGGTGTTGACTCCTTCACCAGATGACGTGTGTCTGCCTGTTTACTTCCCGAGCCACTTTTGTAGTTCTACCACGTGTCACTCGTGCCTAGATTCGGCACTTCGTGATTTCTCCTTTCATGACTTCAGGACTTGGAGCACCCAACTCTTGGGCTTTCACCCTGTGAAACTCCGAGTTCGTGAGACCCCTTCGATCTCTACCACCTGTCCTCCTCCGATGGACGATTGCAATTCTCTCATGACTTCACTATTCGTGACTTCGGGACTTTCAGAACAAAGTCTCAACCTCTTATCCTCCGATATGCTGAAATGTCGATTTTCGACACGTCATCAAAGTGGGTCCCACAACGGAACTTCCCGCCCTTTGAAATTTTGGAATTGCGACTTCGCGAATCCTGATGCTAAGTCTTCAGCTCTTCAACCCACGAAACCCCAAAATGGTCAATGAAAGTCTGACCTCCATGTTGGTGATTGTGCCACCTATCCACTCTCCGATAGATAGTCCCGATCTTCTCGCGACTTCGCCTTTCACGGATTTTTGAACCTTGATGCAAAACTTTCGACCCTTCACCCCATGAAACCCCGAAATGAGATTTCGCGAACGATCCAACAGCCCTGGCTAGCTTGGATCCTACGACCCTGATTTCTTCTGAGCTTGCACGTAGAAAAACACCCACCACAACTTTCTTGCTCCTCTACAATATCTGATGGCTCTCGGGACTTTGCGAATTCTCCACGGAGAATTCTGACCGTCTGTTTCTTCCTGGACAATTCCTGTGAATTTAGCCAAATATTTCTCCGTGGAACTTACTCGCCTGCAACGCAAACTTGCTACGCCTCCTTTCAACGCCTCAAGGCACCAACCTTCTATTCTTTTATTTGAAAACTACGAAGACCCTATCTCTCCTAATCTTTCTCCTACTCTGAGTCTTAAAGAAGACTCCCACATGCACTCCTTGCGGTGAATCCTTCAATTACTTCAAAGAATTGAGGTCCTTCGACTCTGCACACTCACTGCAATAGTAGTCCTTCAACAATTTCTCAGGTTCGCAAACTCTGAGAATTTACTTGGCCTATGCACACCTTGCATGACTCTTGTGCTCAACTAGCACTTTTGCGAGAATGAGAACAATTGTTATCCCTCCTGAGCTTTCAGAGATAAAACTCTAAAATTTTGTCAACGCACTCCCTGCAGACAACTTCACTGCACTCCTTGCAGGAAATCTTGCTTAGATAGAGAAACAATTGAAACTGATTCCTTACTCTCTCTCAGACTTCAAACACAAAGCATGAAATCGTATACATAGCATATAAAGCAAATGTATAATAGAAAGTAAACATCCATGAGCATAACATTCAACATGCATACACAGAGAACAAATACGACACCATGAATTTGAATCGAAGCTCTTTCTATTAATTCAAATCTCTGTACATGGGTGTTTTCAATTACAGCTCTCTACTACTCTCCTATGCTCTCTCTTTGATTATGCTAATGTGACAATGATACAAGTGAGTGTGTCTATATTCGTTTTCCCTCCGGCTGCTAAAACTGTCTAATCTAGGAATTCAAAGCTACCTACTTACATTTACTAGCATAAATGCCTCTTAGCCCTTCAGACGAGAGCGGGACACTCAAGNCTCTCCTATGCTCTCTCTTTGATTATGCTAATGTGACAATGATACAAGTGAGTGTGTCTATATTCGTTTTCCCTCCGGCTGCTAAAACTGTCTAATCTAGGAATTCAAAGCTACCTACTTACATTTACTAGCATAAATGCCTCTTAGCCCTTCAGACAAGAGCGGGACACTCAAGGTATGATTACAATCTTCAAGTACACCCTTTTCTTAATTGTTTCATTTACGTTTGGCACATCCAATGTCAAAACATTCAACAATTTATCATGTGCCAAAATGTGTTGGCGTTTTTCCCCACACTCGCTTGTTGTTGGTGATGCTCCTGCATCATACTCCCTCGCTTGAAAATTTTCGTGGGACCTTGTCCATGAGCTCTCACATGGTCTGTCCATGCTTCTGGATCTCTGGTTCATTCTCCCAGCTGGCATCTTCAACTGGATGTCCCTTCCACTTAACCAAGTATTAAAAATATTCCTTTCTCTTGGTCCTTTTACTAACTCTTTTGTCCAATATGCTTTCCATCTGTGGATTTTCTGCAAATGGCATATGTTTTGTCCACTGAACCTCTGGTTGTTCATCACCTGCTTCTATTCCAACTTTGTATGGGTACAAATCTGAGACATTTAATATTGGAGAAATTCTGATCCCATCGGGTAATTCAATCTCATAAGCATTTGCCCCTAATTTATTCAAGACCTTACATGGTCCAATCTTCTTCATCTTTAGTTTATTATATGTCCCCTTCAGGAACCTTTCCTTTCTTAGATGTGCCAGAATCAAATCACCAACCTCAAATTGAAGTTGTCTCCTGTGTTGATCTGCTCTGTGCTTATACTCTTGGCTCGAGTTTTCCAATCGCTCCTTCACCTGGCTGTGAAGTTCCTTCATCGCTTCTGCAAAATCTTCTGTACTAGCACTTCTTATCTCATCCCATTCTGAATCCCTCAATTCATAAACTCCTCTTGGTTGCATCCCATAAACAATTTGGAATGGACTCTGCCCTATGCTTCTGTTGATTGAATCATTATAAGAAAATTCCGCCTGTGGCAGAATATTGTCCCACTGACTGTGTTGTTCTGTCACCAAGCTACTCAACAAGTCTCCCAAGCTCCTATTTACAACTTCTGTCTGTCCATCCGTCTGAGGATGATAAGTTGAACTGAACGACAAATTTGTTCCCATATTTTTCCATAAGGTTCTCCAGAAGTGTCCTACGAACTTGGTGTCTCGATCCAAAACTATGCTCCTTGGTAAGCTGTGAAGTCGAATGACCTCTTTGAAAAATAGATTCGCAATATGAGTTGCGTCATTGGTTTTCTGACATGGTATAAAATGTTCCATCTTAGAAAATCTATCTACCACCACAAAGATCAAGTCAAACCCTCTTTTTGTTCTTGGCAACCCCAATATGAAGTCCATGCTGATTGCATCCCACTGCTTGTCATGCATGGGTAATGGTTGATAAAAGCCTGCATTCTGCCTCTTTCCCTTTGAATGCTGACAAATTCTGCATCTATCCACAAATATTTTGACTTCTGATCTAATTCCTGACCAAAAACATGACTCATTTAACTTTGTGAACGTCTTTTCATGACCGAAATGTCTAGCCAATCCTCCACTATGTTTCTCCTTCAACAAATTCTCCCTCATGGAGCATCTTGGAATACAAAGTTGATTACCCTTAAACAACAATCCTTCTTAGATCATGTATTCTTTCCATTGGCTTCTATCCCTGAGAACTGGATTCTCAGCTGCTTCATATGCCACCTTAAAATCTGGATCATCTCTATACATGTCCCTGAGATCATCAAAACCCAGTGTTTTGACTCTGAACTCCTGCAACAGCAAACATTTCCTGCTCAAAGCATCAACAAATTTGTTAGCAGTTCCAGAAATATGCTTAGTTACAAAAGTAAAGTTCTGCATGTATTCAACCCATTTAACATGTCTTTGATTCAACTTCTACTGTTGAGTCACAAATTGCAAAGCATGATTGTCACTTTATAAGACAAACTCTTTCGGGATTAAGTAATGTCTCCATTTCTTCAATGCCTGAATAATAGCATAGAACTCCTTGTCATACATGGAGTATTTCACTTTCACCTCATTCAGCTTCTCGCTAAAGTATGCTATCGACCTGTCTTCTTGGCTCAAGACTGCCCCTATTGCAAATCCACCGGCATCACATTTTACTTGAAATGTCTTTTTGAAATCATGCAACACCAAAATTGGTTGTTCCGTGATTTTCCTCTTCAACAAATTGAACCTTTTCTCAACCTCTTCTATCCAGTGAAAAGACTTGTGTCTCTTCTTCACTGTGTCCATCATCAGTGCACTAATTCCACTGAAATTCCTGATGAACTTCCGGTAGAAACTAGCCAATCCATGAAAAATTCTCACCTCAAATATACTCTTCGGTGATGTCCAATTCTTAATTACCTCCACCTTATCTGGATCCATCCTCAACTTATCTGCAGAAATAAAAAACCCCAAATAAATGAGCTCTATCTTCATGAATGAGGATTTCTTCATGTTTATCAACAACTTCTCTTGATGTAATCTCCGCATCACTATAGCCAAATGTTTTAGATGCTCTGCTTCCATTTTACTGAAAATCAGTATGTCATCAAGATACACAAGGACAAATTTTTCGATGAAATCCTTTAGGACTTCATTCATCAACCTCATGAAGGTACTTGACACGTTCGTTAAGCCAAATGGCATAACAAGACATTCATACAACCCTTCGTTAGTCTTGAAGGTTGTCTTCCATTCATCACCTTCTCTCATACGAATCTGATGATATCAACTTTTCAAATCAATCTTTGAAAAAAAATTTGCTCCACTCAAGCAATCCATCAAATCATCCATTCTTGGTAATGGAAATATGTACCTGATAGTTATCTTGTTGATTTCCCTTGAGTCAGTACACATCCTCCAACCTCTGTCTTTCTTCGGACTGAGCACTGTCGGAAAAACACATGGACTTAAGCTTTCTCTAACCAACCCCTTGTCCATTAAATCCTGGACCTGTCTTTTGACTTCTTCATTCTCCTGTGGCGTCAATCTGTACGCTGCTTTGTTTGGTAAACTAGCCCCAGGTATGAGATCAATATGATGACTTACACTTCTGATCGGTGGCAACGAACGAGGTAGTTCATCCACTACTATGTCAGCAAATTCTTCCAACAGTTTCTGAACCTCTTTCGGTAAATCATCTACTCTTGTACTGGTTAAAACAATTTTAGGCTTCTTGACCACAATGAATTGCGGTTCCTCCTTCTTTTTAACCTCTATAAGAAGTTCCTTCCCACTCATGAGAAGTACAGTGTTGCTTACTTCAAGTTTCACCTCCTTGTCCTTAATCGGCAACAACATGTGAGTTCTCCCATTCTTTTCTAGGGTGTATGTGTTCTTCCTCCTATCATGAATTACATTTATGTCATATTTCCATGGTCTACTCAGCAATAGATGACAAACATCCATGGGAATGACATCACACAATATCTTATCATTATATCCTCCTATCTTNCATATTGCCATGGTCTACCCAGCAATAGATGACAAACATCCATGGGAATGACATCACACAATATCTTATCATTATATCCTCCTATCTTAAATTCAACTAAACATTGTTTAGTGACATTTACCTGATGTCCTTTTTGTAGCCATGAAACTCTGTATGGGCTTGGATGTTCAATAGTCCCCAGCTCCAGCCTTTCTACCATCTCTGTAGAAATGAGATTATCTGTGCTACCACTGTCCACAATTACCTTGCATACCCTGTCCTTGGTCTTGCAAGCAGTCGGAAAAAGACTGTTCCTTTGCACTGGATTTTCCACCTCCTTCTTTGGTGTTAAGAGAAATTTTCGCATCATCAGTTATCTTTTGCCTTCAGCATCCTCTGCCTCAACATTCCACCTCTGTGCTTCAGCAATGTGAGTTTCACCACCTTCTTTCTTCTTATCTGGACATTCATAATATTTGTGTCCATTCTTTCCACACGTGAAGCATTTTACCACTCCACCTCTGCCTCTTCCTCTACCTCTGGTACGAGGAAAAACGTTTCCATTAGCATACTGACCTTTCTGTTCGGTATGCTTCCCTCTCTGTGAACTTCCACCTCTTTGAKTTTGATTCTGAKTTCTCTTCCYCTCTTCCTTGGGTTTCTGATTTCTATCCTCGRCAACTGATTTGCCTCTGGCTTGACTTCTCCCTCGGCCTCTTTGACCTTGTTTTCGGCTCARCTTCTCTTCAACTTTTAGAGCCATCTGATAAGCATCTTCCACCGTTCAGATGGTCATCATGCTCATCTCATCCTGAATGTCRTATCTCAGACCATTCATGTACCTAGCAACCTTTTCATCATCGCTTTCYCGATGACCTGCTCCGATGTTTAGCCTGTAGAACTCTTCAATATACTTTTTTACTGTCATCAGTTTCTGTCTCAAATTTTGCATCCTACGAAACAGAGTAATTTGGTAATCTCTGGGAATGAATTTTTCCTTCATCTTGGCAATCATCCTATCCCAACTCTTGATCTTCTTCTTTCCTTTGCAGCGTCTGTCAGCTTGTAGCTCATCCCACCACAATGTTGCATGTCCTTTCAATCTTGTGACAACATGTTTGACTTTCTTGTCTTCCTCGACATCTTCATAGTCAAAATATGTGTCCAGATCTCTAATCCAGTCTAGAAGCTCTTCAGCATCTAGATTTCCTTCATATACTGGAATGTCCATTTTTTCCCTGGCACCCATCCTTGCAACAGCCCTGAGTAGGCATTCATTTGCTGCATCTTCGGCTACAACTTCTTCTCCTTCATGTTTGACTTCATTTTCACTTTCGGAATCACTAAGATCCCCAGCACCGGCTGTGTGCCTCTGTGCTATCTCCATGTCCTCAAGTCTGGCACGTAGATCATGCATTTCTCTTTCCATGGCTGGATCATGCATCTGCCTACCCATTCTTCTTGGCATTTCCCTCTCCTCTAACGGATCGGGTGTTTGCCTGTCGCTTATTCTCGGCGGCATGGTGAATACTCCTTTTCCCTACTACAGAAAGAAAAGAAACCTTTCTGTGCTCTGATACCACTTGACGCAGACCTCCCTGACCCTCGGGTCGAGATCCGCTTACAGGATTGTTCTTTAACCCCTTTGAGTTGAATCATCTCTTTTGGATTCCCTGTTGAAATCTCCCGTCAAATCGATCCACAGGTCCTTCTTGCAACTCGCAATCTCGTGATTTCGTGAGTCGTGACTCCCGACTCTTACTCTCCAATATTGCAATACTCGAGATCACGAAATGAGTATAGCTCTTCCTCGCGTGACCACTGGCTAGGATTCACACTAGCAACTTTCGCTACTTTTCGCTTCGCGAATTTGAGTGTCCAACCTTGGTACCTTCCTTTTATGAACCCCCGAGAGGCGATGTTTACTTTTCTCCTCACGTTCTCGCTACTCACGATTTCGTGTGTTTCAACGTCGAGCTCTCGCACTCTTACCTCGCGAATCCCCGAGACACATGAGGTCAACGGGGTTTTGACTCCTTCACCAGATGACATGTGTCCGCCTGTTTACTTACTGGACCACTTTTGAGGTTCTACCACGTTTCACTTGTGCCCAGCTTCGGCACTTCACGACTTCTCCTTTCATGACTTTGGGACTTGGAGCACCCAACTCTTGGGCTTTCACCCTGTGAACCTCCAAATTAATGAGATCCCTTCGATCTCTACCACCTTTCCTCCTCCGATGGACGGCTGCGGTTCTCTCGCGACTTCGCTATTTGCGACTTCAGGACTTTCAGAACAATGTATCGACCTCTTATCCTCCGATATGCCGAAATGACGATTTTCGACATGTCATCAAAGAAAGTCCCACAATGGAACTTCCTGCCCTTTGGAATTTCACAATTGTGACTTTGTGAATCCTAATGCTAAGTCTTCAAATCTTCAACCCATGAAACCCCGAAATGGTCAATGAAAGTCTGACCTCCGTGTTGGTGATTGTGCCACCTGTCCACTCTTAGATAGATGGTTCCGATATTCTTGTGACTTTTCCTTTCGCAGCTTCATGAACCTTGATGAAAAAATTTCGACCCTTCANGACTTTGTGAATCCTAATGCTAAGTCTTCAACTCTTCAACCCATGAAACCCCAAAATGGTCAATGAAAGTCTGACCTTCGTGTTGGTGATTGTGCCACCTGTCCACTCTTAGATAGACGATTCCGATATTCTTATAACTTTTCCTTTCGCGGCTTCGTGAACCTTGATGCAAAACTTTCGACCCTTCACCCCACGAAACCCCGAAATGAGATTTCGTGAATGATCCAACGGCCCTGGCTGGCTTGGATCCTACGGCCCTGATTTCTTCTGAGCTTGCACGTAAAAAAACACCTAGCATAACTTTCTTGCTCCTCTACAAGATCTGAGGACTCTCGGGACTTCACAAATTCTCCACGAAGAATTTCGACCATCTGTTTCTTCCTGGACAATTCCTGCGAATTTAGCCAAATATTTCTCCGCGGAACTTACGCGCCTACAACGCAAACTTGCTACGCCTCCTTTCAATGCCTCAAGGCACCAACCTTCTATGCTTTTCTTCAAAAAATATGAAGGCCCTATCTCTCCTGAGCTTTCTCCTACTCTGATTCTTAAAGAAGACTCACGTACGCACTCATTGCGGCAAATCCTTCAATTACTTCAAAGAATTGAGGTCCTTCGACTCTGCGCACTCACTGCAATAGTGGTCCTTCAACAATTTCTTAGGTTCACAAACTTTGAGACTTTACTCGGCCTGCGCACACCTTTCATGGCTCTTGTGATCAACTTGCACTTCTGCGAGAATGAGAACAATTGTTATCCCTCCTGAGATTTCAGAGATAAAACTCTGAACTTTTTTCAACGCACTCCCTGCAAACAACTTCACTGCACTCCTTGCAGGAACTCTTGCTCAGATAGAGAAACAATTGAAACTCATTCCTTACTGTCTCTAAGACTTCAAAAACAAAGCATGAAATCGTATACACAACATATAAAGCAAATGTATAACATAAAGTAAACATCCATGAGCATAACATTCAACATGCATACACAGAGAACAAATACGACACCATGAATTTGAATCGAAGCTCTTTCTATTAATTCAAATCTCTGTACATGGGTGTTTTCAATTACAACTCTCTACTTCTGCTCTCCTATGATCTCTCTTTGATTATGATAATGTTACAATGATACAAGTGAGGGTGTCTATATCTGTTTTCCCTCCTGCTGCTAAAACTGTCTAATCTAGGAATTCAAAGCTACCTACTTACATTTACTAGCATAAATGCCTCTTAGTCCTTCAGACGAGAGCAAGACGCTCAAGGTCTAATTACAATATTCAAGTACGCCCTTTTTCTTAATTGTTTCATTTATTTTTGGCGCATCCAACGTCAAAACATTCAACAATTTATCATGTGCCAAAATGCATTGGCGTTTTGCCCCACGCTCGCTTGTTGTTGGCAATGCTCCTGCATCACAAACTCTTGTGTTCCTTTGAGATATCAGAAAATCCTTTTCAATGCTAAGACATGTGATTCCTTTGGTGCTTCCTGAAATCATGCCACCTGTCCAACTGCCTGCATTACATCTAGTCTAGATTTTGTCACATATAGTAAGCTACCAACATTAACCTGTATTTCCTCTAGTCTATAGACTTTGAATCATCATATTTCTCAACTTGCAACTGGTTTGCACAGGGGTGTTAACTGGTTTGCAATCTTCCATTCTCAACCTCTTTATCATTTCTCTTATATACTTAGTTTGAGAAATAAAAATTCCTTGGTTTCTTTGACATATCTGAAGACACAAAAAGAAGGATAGTTCTCCGAGTAATGACATTTCAAATTTATTATGCATATCATTTGCGAATTTCTGGCTTAACCTTTATGTAGAGGTTTTTGTCTACACTTCCTTTTCTAAACCCTGCATGTTGTAAATATGTATCTAGTCTAGAGTACCATGCTCTAGGAGACTGTTTTAGACCATACAAGGCCTTCTTCAATTTACACACATAATATGCATTCTCTGACAAATGAAATCCTTTTGGTTGTTCAATGTATACTTCTTCTTCAATTTCCCCGTTTAGAAAAGATGATTTCACGTCCATCTGATACACTTTAATATTCATGGATCATGCATAAGCTAAAATCAATATGATTGTTTCCATTCTGGCAACTAGGGAAAATGTCTCTTCAATGTCGATTTCTTCAACTTGTGTGTATCATTTACATACCAATATAGCTTTGTTCCTTGTAACATGTCCACATTCATTCAATTTATTTATGAAAACCCACTTTGTGCCAATCACATTCTTATTCTTTGGTCTTGGAACCAATTCCCAAGTGTCATTATTCTCTATTTGATGTAGCATTTGCTTCCAGATACTCTAAAGTGCTTCACATTTTTCGGTCTTCCTTTCAATAACTCGTAGGGGGTTTTGTCATTTTTATTTCTAAGCATTGCTCTATTTTGAATGTGAATTATTGTATGCACTACATGTGTCCAACGAATATCTGTCAATTTGGAATCCATTAGCATTGTTCAAGCCATTTCCTGTGTAAATATCATCCATTATGATAATGTTGTTGGATCATGTTGTCATTGATGCCAATGGTTTGATTGATTGATGTCAAGTGATTGATTGATGTCAAAGGATTGATTGATTGATGATTGATGTAATATAAT
>JASDQU010946864.1:53506-64968 GCA_032191745.1 Picea mariana
GGTTATCCCAACTGATCGGGGTTGTGCATTTCCTTCCATATAATATTTCGAAGGGTCTCATCTTAGTTGATGCATGATAACTGTTATTGTAAGCGAACTCAACTAAGTGCAGGTACTCTTCCCACTCGGTTGGTTTTGTTCTTACGTACATTCGCAACATGTCTTCAATAATTTGATTTGTTCATTCAGTCTGCCCATTTGTTTGTGGATGGTAACTTGTGCTGAAATTCAAATTAGTATCCAAACCTGCAAACAATTATTTCCAAAAGTTTGATGTAAATTTGACATCTCTATCTGAAATTACCATTTTCGGAATTCCATGCAACCTAAAAATTTCCTTCATAAAAATTTCAGTGATATTAATCGCTTTGTAAGTAGATTTCATAGGTATAAAATGTGCATATTTACTTAGTTTATCAATCACTACCATAATTGAGTCATTTTGTCTTTGAGTCTTAGGCAAACCTATCATGAAGTCAATCGAAATAATTTCTCATTTCCATTCTGGTATAGGCAGAGGTTTTAACAGACATGTTGGATGTTGATGTTCAGCCTTTACCTGTTGACAATCTAAACATTTAGACATATATTTAGTTGTTTCATTCTTCATGTTAGGCCAATAAAACAATTTTCTTAAGGTTGTTATCATTTTCTGGTATCCTAGATGACCAAAATACGACTTTTTGTGCAATTCGTCAAGAATTGATGTCTTTAAATCGACAGATTTAGGTACATACAGTCGGTCCTTGAACATTAATAGTGAATTTTTATCTATGCATGGTTGAACAAAAAGGGCTAAATAAATCTCATCTAATTGCCATTTGAGAATGTTTGTAAGTTGCACTTAAGACCCTGTCATATAATTCATACTATACGTAGGATGTCACTATCCTAGAAGTGGGACCCATAAGTTTAGGAGTCTAATGAACTCAAATGCAAACTTTATCCATATTACTTGAATGAAAATGAGCCTTTGAGAAAGTAAGCAGGGATGATTGGTTTCCTATCAATTTTAAAGATCATCTATACCCTCATGTTTTCTATCCAGGGACATGAAGAAAATCCCCTATCACAACTTATATGGTATTCATGAGCATAAAGTTACTAGCTGAAAAAATTGTCTGTATTAAGAAATCTAAATCAATATGGTGTTGTTTTGGTCATTCCTATAACATAACATTAATACTTATTTTTTCTAAGTTCTAGTTTTTCTTCGAATAATAATGTTGGTTTCATTTTCCTGGAGATTGCTTACTGACTATTGTTGACAATACAAAAAAACATTTTTCAAATGAATGAAAGGTCAGTCCCAATTAATTCATGGCACAAGGACTTGCCATATCTTCGATCTGGGAGGGATTTCCTGAGCTAAAAAATGTTCATTTGTATACCAATTCTATGAGACGAAACAATAGGATTTCTGAAAATTTCTTCCATGAAACTATTTTCTGCAATATCTCAGGCTAATTATGTCATCACTCATTCATATTTGCATGTTATTTGATTAACCATATACTGTTGGAATAATTTTGTAACCTCTTAAGTGTATGGTTGATAAGCTTGTTTTACATCATAATTTACAGTTCTGACTATTTCGTAGGAGAATTCGAAGTACGAGTGGCAAGTCCAATATAAAACTTCCAAGTACTTCGGATCCTATTCAATTGTCTTTTGACCATGAGATCCCCCACAAAAAAAATCAAAGTAGATATTGTTACCCCCTCTTCCCAGATTCCTACACCTTTTACTAAATATGACATACCTTCTATGTCTACTAAGGAGCCTAAGCCTTCCTCTCTTGAAAAATTGAAAAAAGAGAATGCTCAGTTGCTCCAACATTTGGCAGAACGTGAAATTGTGGATCGTCATTTGCATCATGATAATGTTTTCCTTCAAGCAAAGGTAAATTATTTTCAGAAATTGGTCAGTCACATGACCACCACCAATCACAGTATAAGGGTGCAGTTGAAGCATCAGAAAAGACCAAAGCCGGAGTCTATAGGACATGAGGGAGAGGTCTATAAAGCTAATATACCCCCTCCTTCACAAGTATAGTTATGTCTGGCGACCCATTTTTGTTGCAGAGGGACCTGCAAACTCTTAGGCATGGGGGAAATGATGACTATGTGTTTTGCCCATTTTTACTTTGTCCAAATCCCTTTTTGCACATGGAGATTGTACACTTTATGTTTTTATTAGCTCTTTTTGAAGGTATTCTTCATCAATTTTCTATGGATCAGCATAAGGTATGTGTAATTCTTATTTATGATGAATTTATGATGGTTTATCCTTAATTGAGTAAGTATAATCTATTAACACTTGTCATTTGTTTGAAACAAGTCAAAAACACAATCTGGTCCTTCATCCAGTCCTTCTTCCAGTCCTCCATCTAGCCCTTTTCTAGGCAATGAACTTCAAGCTCAATTTGTGGGAGGATGAAGTTGAATCAGAAAAATCTGGCACATGGTTTTTGTGCCTAATATGTCCAATTAGGTCCATAGTGGTTCGTTTCCTGAAATTGTGGACAGATTGAGAGCAATTTGCGGTCCTCAATCCATCCCTCCATCCARTCCTCAATCTGGAACTCAGAGCACAGTGAAGTTGGTGGTTGGCATATTGGCGGACTCTCCTTGGAAAATCAAACACATGGGTTTTGTTCGTACTCAATCCCTCCAGCWATGGAACTCAATACATTCGAATTTGGGCAATTGAGTTGACTTCTATTTTGAACGCATGAAGTTGTTGGAGAGATGTTGTTTGTTGAGAGATTTTTAATGAATTATGTTTTAAGAGAGCGTCGACCCTTTCAATGGTCGACCTATCAGCTATATTGTAAACTCTATAAGTACTGGAGTCTATCGGGATGAACATATACACGATTTTTATATACATACAGACAATATCTTGGATTTTCCCTGTAAACTTTGTTTTGGTGATTAATATTAATGCTATGTTAATTTTGCGACTGCATTTTTCATTGGAGAAGTGCCAAGACTGTCTGGGGGGTCCACTAGTGGTCTGGATAACTTGTTAGTTGTTGTACATTCATATTTTAGTAGCTAACTCTCTCGTATGCAGGTTGTTTGCGAGATTTGTATTTGTGTTTATATATTGCTTACAAGTCACTCGTAGTTGTTTATAATTAACTTTCCATACTCTAACATCTAATATATTTTATGTAGATCGTGTTTTACTATATATATATATATAGATAGATAGTTATAGTTATAGTTATATTTATAGTTATAGTTAGCTAACTGAATGCTCATGTACAAGCTCTTTTCTTTGTTTTATAAACTGTAAAGCACTTTGCAGATTAGCCATTTAGACAGTATCCACTTCATTAAGTTGTAATCCTCGAATACTACCTGTAGGTTTGCATAAATTGTTAATTATATTTCTAGCATCAATATGATAGGATAATAGTTGATTTTGAGTTATGATTTTTAATTATATCATGTAAGCTTGCATGAATTATTAATTATGTACAGAATATTTTTCAGTATCAGTGTGATAGAACAAGTGATTGATTTTTAATCTCTTTTGTACATTGTTTATGTATTTTGTTAATTAGAAGATCGTGATGTTGTTCATTTTTAATTTAAATGTTATCATGATGTTGTTCATTTTTATTCAATGAGATCAGTATAAATATAGGGTTCATTCCTCGAAGGATAAATATAATTTTGAGTCTCTGAATAAGTATTTTAAGAATAGATTTCTTTGAATAAGTATGGTAAAGAATTGCTTTTAAGAGATAGTCTGCCTTATGAATTCACTACCCATAATCAAAGATTGATTTTGAAGTAAGATAGTTTGTTTTGATTAGTTCATTGTCCATAATCAAAGATTGTTTTCAAAGAAAGATAGCTTGTTCTTATTCAAGATTTGATTACTTAGAATAATGAGCTCACCATTCATAGTTGTAGATTACTCTGTAAATTTAAATTAAATCTCTTCATTATTTGAGTTTATTGGCATTAGATTGACTAGGTTAGATTAGAGCTCTAGACCTTGACATACAATGCTGACACATCGAAGCTTACGAGCTCCAGGTTAAAAATTTAATGTCGAAATAGATAGCATATATTTCACTCGACAGTTTGAGGGCCCCTTGCCTTCATATTTTAAGTTCCTGCACTTTGTAAAGCAATCACACTTCACTTAGAGTCCTTTATTACAAGAAAGGTTAGCTAACATAAGCACATAGGGGTAAAAAGAATCACAAGTCTTCTCTTTGATTTGTTGCCACATGGATGGCTCATTCGGCATTTAAAACTTTGAGTTAAGGTTATTGATTTTTCAAACACAATCAAATAATTTGGGACTAGAAATCAATTTTAACCCCCAAGTATACTCTTCCCCGATGCCCAAGTGTGATCTCGGGAATCAGAAAAGGTGGTTAAAAGGAAATTTCATCTCCCTTAAAAAATCATTAGGAGAGGGCAAAACCCCCTTTGGGTACCTCTTAGTTTTGAAATTTATCTTAAATATTTGTAAGGGCTCATACATGCCCACATGTTTACAATCTTAGGACAGTTTCTAAAAATCTTTCTTAGTCTAGACAACACTCTAGGAAAGTTTAAAATATCAATTAAGGGCCCATACATGCCCACATGTCTACAATCCTAGGATAGTTTCAAAATATTTTCTAGTATAGACAACATTCTAGGGAGTTTAAAGGATCAAGTAGGGACCCATATGTCCACATTGCTAGTTCTCTAGGGCTTTAAATATTCTGCAAGGTTGTACCAAAGAACTCAGTAAGCTAGGTAAGAATATTTGTAAGGACCACAGGAAGTCCACATGCTACAATATTACACTTAACTTATTAAAAATATTTTGCACAATTTTCACTTTCTTGCACACAAAGCCACTCATTGCACACATAATTTCTATTAGAATAGTGGAGGTCGAAGTAAGCTTTCTTTTTAAGTACCCGCAAATTATTTCAAAGGAACTCTGAAAGATCTGACTACTTCTTTGGAAATTTTTCACACCAATTTAATTCAAACGAGGTTGGTCCATGACCCCAATATTTCAACTCACTCCATCTAAAAATTTCTAAGAACACACTAAATTTTCTTCCACAAGAGGTGCCTAAAAGAAATTTTTTAGTCTAGGTAGGATCTCAGGGGTAGGCATCCAAATAACCCCCCGTTATCAGGTTCTCACATTTTAAAACAATAGAAGTTGAGAATAGGGATCCTTCAAATCCTCCAAGTCAAGTGTTCATATACCATAAGGCAGGGAGATACCCATGAAGGGTTGAAGGCCGAGGTCTGGTTGTTTTGTGCATCCTTTCTTGAGTCACCCAACTCTTGTGAGGGTATCCAGTCTGTGACCCATTTTTTAGGCCAAAAATCTAAATGTCGCACTTTGACTGAGGTACTTAGTGGCCAAACATAGGATATATACCCAGGTGGTAGTTGTGGGTTGTGATCGCACCTTGGTCAGATTTTGTGTGGCTATTGGGAAATATCGCCGGCTCTTTCGGGATATGCACCCTCTACCCCTCATTATAACTGACTACTTCAACCTTCACTAGTTCCTCTTCTAGTGGATTCAGACCCCATTGTCGAGTGTTATTCGAAGGCCCAGTGTTAAATTGAGAGGAAGGACAATATGTATTTTAGGACACGAGCATTTATTTTTTGTTTCCCCCACACGGACAAAATCAACCTATCCACATGCTTGTTTATTTTACAGTTTATTTATGTATGATGTTCATTTGATTACATGAAATTGTGAGTTATACTATTTTGTGAAGGTCAGAAATATAAAAAACACTTGTTCATTTATTTCTCTCTTATCATTGTTTGCACACATTCACTTTGCTAGTCGGATCCATAGGGGAACCAAAGAATCCTTATTGTTCTAGATGCTTGCAGAATCTCCCTCTTATTCTAGGAGGAGTCCCTAGTCTTTCCAACTCACCGACTCAACCATCTCACACCCCCATGAGTGCTACTGTTTTGGGATCGGCTTTACTTGGTTCCAATTTACTTGGGTCAAATACCTAAGGAAATCCATCTATTGGTTCTCCTTCACAAGGAGGCGGGGGTGAAACTTCTTCTCAATGAATAAGTACAAACCCACCAAATCCCTCTTGTTGGCACAGGGGTAGACCCAGGGTTCAATGCTTCAGCAACGCACCAACAAAACCCTAACTACCAGCCCTTTCGGCAACACCTGCGAAGCAGATGAAGTCTCACCCGAGGTAGAAGCAAGGGTGGTTGCAGCTCTCAGATGTTTGTAACCTAGCTGGGACATAGATCTGTGATTACAATACCTTAACAGATCACTTAGCAGTCAACATTCGTTAGCAATTAACCCTTATTTACATTGCAGATCCAAATCCTAATTACAGAACAGCGCAGCATCCCACAAGATCTAATACATCCAGCACTTAGCACATAGAAACAGATCATATCTAGAATTCATTCGCATTACTAAGCACTAAGCTATAATATCATATGCATCTAACATATGTCATTGCACTAAGCATACATCACATCAACAACTATAATGCAAAAATAAACCACAACACAGGATATAAGTGGTTCACCCCAATGTGGGGCTATGTCCACCAACTCTTCTCTTCTTTATTATCTTCTCTCAATATTCGATAAGCACAGAGACACAAGAACCTACTCTGCATAGGACAGGAGATCTATGCGCACCTCGCCAGATCCTCCTTCCCTGAGCTAGGTTTTAGCACAAATCCTTCTTACAATCTGCGCACAAGCTTCTTACAATCACTTGCATTTAGCTTTGCACAAAGCCTTTTCAATCACATGGGTCAAACTCTAGCACTTAGCATCTCTGCCTCATTACCCTTAGCACCACTTACTTACATTGCCTAGATTTCTATTTATACATTACAAAATGTGCCTAAACATGGGTAAACCCATGGGTCAACATCCCATACCTGTTACATAAACCTTAAACCTAAAAATTCCCTAAGAAAGGGTCGAGATACTATGATCTTTGCTTCACCTTGCACTCCACCTTCGATCAGCCTATCGAAGTCCCAAAATTGTGCAAATGTGACCCAAGTTCTCCAAAACTTGGTCAAGGGCCAACAAGCCCCCAACACTCACCTGTGACTCGTCCCGAGTCACTCTGATCTAGGTAACTCTTCCTCAAATGCCTCGAGCTTGGCTCAAGCTTCTTCAACATGTTGTTTCTCCAGAGCCTCCTGCTCGGTGAAATATTGAATAACCTTCTATGTCACAAATCCTTCCAATCTATGTTCAACTGAGTTGACTACTTGTTCTATTTGTGCACCTTGTCCTTCAATCTCCTCAAAAAGTATGCAAGTTGCATCCAGCACTGGCTGGAGTCGTTGGGTCACTTCCATGGCCTTACTCTGAATGGCATGGGCTTGTTCCTGAACCATGCATTGTTCATGGGCTCTTTTCATCCTCTTGACCGGTGATATTAGCTTGAACTACACTTGCACTATTATTGCTTATTGTTTTTCCTTGTGGAGTTGTGAATCCAGTGTCCTGAGCTCAGGGTGTTTTGCAAGGCGCTTGTAGGTCTGCACACTTCGACTGTTGAGTTGTTTGCATTCCAAGGCTAATTCCTTGATTCTCACAACTGCACTCCTCGTAGTTTCTTCTCTTAGTTCTTGCACTTCCTGCAGAGTGCTTGGCACTGCTTGTAACTCCAGTTCGGCTATCCTCTGTTGGATTTGTTGAATGGATTCGGCAAGCTTCCCTACTTGTCTTTCTACTGGGTCTTCTTCCATCTGTTCTAAGCCCATCATAGATCGAAGTGCTCTAATGACTGCTTCTTTAACTCCAATCTTCTCTGCGACCAGTTGTTCCTTATCCTTCTGGATCTACGCTCTATCCTCTGCAAACTAGGCTTGGATGTCATCTCTTTCCTGTTGCGCAACCTAGCATTGTTCACTGGATTCCTCTTTTTCTTGCTTTAAGGCCTCTGTGGCCTACTCTTTTTCTTCCTGAACATGATGAAGGTGAGATTCGATCACATCTTCTATTCAGCGGAGCTGGGCAGGTTCGTCTCCCAATTCTGTTCCTTCGGATGATGGGGGCGCAGTAGACACTGCGCGGCTAGAGTGGAGGGCTTGTTGTACCCCTTTCATCTCTGCTTCAATTCTTTCATACATGATCTCTTTTTTGGATTCATTATGCTATAAGATATCTTCTGAGGTATACGAGACAGTGGTGATGATGAAATCTATGTCATCCATCATGAGCACAGTCTACATCTGTGGTTTAGTATCTTTAGAATTCTTCCGCGATGTAGGTTTCGTGGGGGAAACCTTTATTTTCTTGGAGGTCTCAGCTTTGTCGATAGGGTCCCTAGGTGGTGTTACTTTGCCTTATTTATGCTCATCTTCTTCTCCTTTTTCTTATTCTTTGTCTTCTTCTTTGTCTACTTCTTTATCTACTTCATCATCACCTCCCCCTCCTAGTGAGTCTAAAGCAGTCTCTTCTGATGCATTGTTCATCTTCTGTACTTCTTTCTTTTTCTTCCTTCTACTACTTCTGGGTGCATCATACTCTTCGTGAGTGACCGGAGGAATTTCTATTAGGTYGGGGTCAGACAGTTATGCTTGGTCGACTGGTACAAGGAGTTATGCAGGCCACTCCTTAGTTATTTCTTCCATGTCCTCCTGAGTGAGATTTTAGTAARATTGGAGCTCTTCTTTATGTTTGTCTCCTCATGCAGTGATATAAATAAAATGTTTATYTGTGCAGAACTTCACAAATGGTCTGAATCTGTGCAGGKTATTTGGTGTCATGCGAGGGAAAGACTCAATAGCCCTCTTCAACTACAGGTAATAGGTGTGGAACACCACATTTGACTGCCATTGTTTATCCATGTCGCTCGAATACCATAGTGTGGTGAAATTCATGGCTAAGGGTTCTGATGGCTCAATCTCAAGGAAGGTCACACCGTCYGGCATCTCCCAAGCAATGAAGGCGATGAGGATTAGCAGCCARCTAAAATGGAACTCATAGCCCTGATCTTGAGCTTCACGAAAGTCTTGCTCTAACTGGTTGACGAGGAAGCTCACCCAGTTCATTTGTAKCCCTTCCACACATTTTCCGACAAGTTCGACGACAAACCCCGTGACCTGCGTGGGTCTATTCTTCCTTACTAGCTTACCAACAATCAATTGGCAGGCTAGGCACACTACGCCATTTTGGATGGAGGCAACCTTGTATCCCTGCTTGCCCTTTTCTACATCGCCATAGGTGTCTTTGATTCTCTATGCCAGGGTGCAATCTGTAGCATTTCCTAGATAAAATTATTGTGGGTCTAGTCCTTGCATGCTTAGTCTGGTGATCCTATGGATCAGTGCTGGATCAACGATGTTACGCCTATCAGACCACAAATAACCACCGTGGAAGCATGACAGTAGGAGCTTAACGCATGCATTAACCTCCTGATGTCTTTCGAAGTGTGGTATCTTCATCACATTCAGGATAGTGGACCTCGCGATGTCCATGGTCCACGACTGGGGGATGATCTTTGACTTCTTCCCCTTTGTCTTGGTCAAATACTTGTATGGTGCGAGCATGCCATAGATCTTTCAGTCTCCTAGGTTATAGTCACTAATATTCAACGTCGAAATCTTCTCCAACTGTGGTCTGACTGCGTGTATCCCCTTCAAGAGGTACGCAGTGATGACTGTGTAGTTGAAGTCCCTCAAGGACATTTTCACGACTCACTATGCCATCCAGAGGGGGGATGTAGACGAGTAGGATAGATGGTATGAGCTTCGCATTCGCCAAGTCATCACGATGCTTCATTTGTTTCTCTGTCGTAGCTCGGGATAGTCCAAATCCACGAGCAGTCGACGGGGATGCTTGCACTCCTCTCGTCGACGAGGCTTGGATGCCTGTGGACATCACCTTCTTAGCCATGAGGTCTATTAGGATATATTCGACAACTTTTTCTACTGTGCTAATTTCGTCCGACATGCACACTCGAGATATGATATCTCAAGTTGGTGAACAATACTTACTGTAACAAAACAGATGGTAAGGTCTCAATGATCACTGCATGAAAGCAACTAGTTATTTGTGGGCTCGGCTAATCATAATTGGCAAAAGTGTTCTTGGTGCAATGCTCGACAGGATAAATAGACAACGTCATAACAAACTCTAACAATGGGCAGGAACACCTCAATCAATGTTATTCCAGCTATTATGGCGCGGTCCCAATGGTCAAGTGGCGAACGTTCCAAAAATAACTGTGTTTCTATCCATTCTATAGTGTCATTCTAACGGTCAGGACACCTCCAATGGTCATATTGCTTCGTCATGGTGAAGTGACAATATTCGATGTTATGATATCCTGGTGAAGTTCCAGTTCTGCAAACCTTCTTTCTGCGGAGTTCTCCCTAGAATTTCCTGTAACTTGTCTAACTTTGTTTTCTTCTTGCTGAGCTTTCTGGCTTTCTTTCCTGAAATCTGGGTCATTGGTTTTCTCTTTCCATTATTGTTCTTATCTCCTCTTCGCATGGTAACTTCTCACTATGGAGGGTCTTCCATAGGATTCAAGGGTAATACTTCTTCTCTTTCTGGGGTAGGTGCTCTACTATCTTGTACAGACAGGTGTTTCAAGTCTTCATGTGTTCTTTCAACTTTGACGTCTAGATCTCTGGTCTTTAGTAGCTTCAACCGATCCTCTTGTTCTTTCAATAAGTGTGTTATTCTCCTAGCCGTGAAATCTCTTAGTTCTTGTTTTTTTTGTTCTAGATCCTCCCCTTCTTGTTTCCTTCATATTTGATCTTTCTCAATCCAGATTTTTCCTAGCAAAATAGCAAATGGGGCGTTGTTCTCAACAAATTTAACAATCTCAAATTCTTCTTCTGTAGAAGTGCCATGAGAACTCATATATGTTTGGGCAAGTCTTCCACATAGGGTTATCAACTTTCCTCTAAATAATCCTATTCCTCCTAATGAAGTAACCATAGCAAGCTTTCCCAAAATTTCCCAAGTTCTTTCTGTCAAGATATTCACCTGTGTTTCCTCATCCAGGACACAGTCTATGCCAAAGTCTCCTATTTGTGTTTCTATGTGCTCCTTCTCTTTTAGATCTTTGATAAGTTGATATCTTTATGATCGTTCAGTGTTTCTTTTATCTGTAATAATATAGTCTCTAATTCTTTTTGGGGTTCTATCGTATCTTTAATTTCTTGGCCTGTCTCATAGTTTTCTTGTCTCATATTCATCTTTTCAACTTTGGCAATCATTCTAGGGAAATCCAAAACTTCATGTCCAGTAGCTTTACAACAAAGGCAAATAGGACCTCTACTAGGGCATTCCTTCGCAATATGTCCCGGTCTTCTGCAACTATAACAAAGAGTTAATCATCTCTTTCTTTTAAATGACCCCCAACCTTTCCTGTACTACGCACTGGGATCACAGTGGTGGGTCTGAAAAAAATTATTTCTAGGATCCTGCATCCATTTG
>JASDQU010946865.1:13660-27994 GCA_032191745.1 Picea mariana
TATAGAGATAGGTGATGGTACCTCTGGTATCCTGTACAACTTATTTCCAAAAGTAACGATAAAAACGCTAGGCTGAGACTTATGCATAGAATGTCACTTCCACAAGTATGGTTGGTCTAATAATACGTCACAAACATCAAGAGGAGCAATGTCACATAATACTTCATCGATGAAGGGCTTGATGTTATAGGGAAGGTGACACTGCTAGCTGATGTGGAGATCATGTCCTTGGTGAAGCCACCCGATGGTGTAAGACTGTGGGTGTGTTGTGGTTAGAAAGCCAAACTTCTTCACGAGCTCTATTGAAATGAGGTTCTTTTGGGTCCCATTGTTGATAATGAACTGTAGCGGGGAACTCTATAACCACATCTGGGAGTGGAAGAGACAATCCTTCTCCACTGGATCTTTTGGTTTGTCATTTTGGATCTTTGTGGTGGAAACGATGACATTGGGCTCCACATCGATAATATTCTTCTCTATGTCATTCCCCTTTTCGGGTTCTGATTCAGTGTCAGAGAATGCATCTAATTAAGAAGCCTTCACCCTTGCCACGAGTGACTTCTTGGCCCGACACCACTTTCCCATTTCCTTCTTTGGCTTCGTGGTGTTCTTATTTGCTTGCAACTTTGGTAGGTTGTCTTGAGCCACCATGCCTTGGATTTGTCCTTTGTTCTGCAATTTGGTGGAACCTTTCTCCTTCTTTTGATTCACAGATCCGAAGTCTCGCTTCTTCTATTTGAATTTCTGCTCAATCTTGGCAGCATGTCGGTATGTCATACCAAGAGAGGAGATGTCGAGGAACTCCATTTACTCCTAAATGTATATGTGCAGATAGCTACGGTACTTCAACACTAATTTTTTTTCTAATCTTTGATACCCAACTTTGTGCATAGGGTATGGAACAAATTCGTCAGCTCATGCACATATTGATCCCTTTGTTACCGTAGCATAGTACATTGTATGTACTTGTCCACATAGCTCCCCATGGAATAATAGTTTTCCTTCATAGCATCTCGGAAAGAATTCCAAGTCGGTACGACCGAGAACAGGGAAGGTTCCTCCTCATCCTTTTTCTCACAGTAGGTTTCCCACTATTCCTTGACATGGGGGGCGACTTTGAGCAGTGAGAAAATAATCTTCTCCTAGTCGGAAAAGTCATGAACCGAGAAATATCCTTCGAATAGATTCAACCATCTATTTACGAAATCTGCATCTATTCAACCATCAAATATGGGAATTTCAAAGTTTACTTGTACCTTAAAAGGGGTTGTGCCTCTAGAGTGGTTGCTGGATGCAGATGTGCTTCCAGTGGGCAATCGTTGAAGGATCTAGGCGAAGTTATCGATCATTGCGTTCCTTTGTTTTTCAATGGCCTCCTCGAGCAATATTTTGATAGGATCTCCTACTTCCTCGTCTTTCTTTTTGTCCCCCATGGGCGATCATCGGGGTTTGCGAGGCTGATATTGCAAAGGTTCAACCAGGTCGAGCCCTAAATCCTTATACCCCCGACCTTGTTGGGGACATGCAAAGAAGGATCGAGAAAGAACAGACCACTCTGATACCACTGATGCAAATTTATGCAGGAACACAAAAGAATACTCAAATAACCATAAATACAAAGATGCAGCAGAAATAACACTCCGTTTCATTAATATTAAAGAACTGAAATTTGTTTAAAGGCAGAATGGAAATAAACTAATTAGGGCGCTGGTAGCTTATCTTTGAGAAGAGATGTAGTAGCTACAAGCCTATGAAATTTTTGTTACAATGAGGCTCCAAGGCCTATATATTATTGAGAAACAATGGAAAACCCTAAACATCCAAAAACCTAACCCTAGGAGATGAAACGCCAAAATATGGGCCCCGTCGCGGTAAATTAGTACATCAATTTCCCAGGGTTGTAACTTTGGCATACTATCTTTGTTTGATGCACATGATACATCATTAGAAATATCTATCTGAGGAATACAACTTCTGACAAAGAATATCAAGTATGGAACAAAAAAATATTCGTCACAGGGTTTGATACCCAAAAAACGTCAATTAGGGCCTCAAAACGGCTCCGAAACTTCAGGACTCGAAAAACTGCCAAAAAATGTAAAGTGTGCTACGATTAACGAAACTAAAAAACTGAAAGAAATAATGGTGGGGGTCCATGTGGAATAGGAGGATGGCCACCAATATCCACCTAGATCATTCTTCCCCCCTTAGGGAGCGATGGTCCTCATTTGAGTTGAGTTCCTCCATGAGATGAGGAAACTTCTGCTGAACCTGGTCCCTGGTGAGCCACTTACCTTGGTGAAGGAGTTGGCCTTCTTTGACAAATCGATATAGCTAGATCCTCTTCTAGAGGGTGTTCTTGATCTGTGTGTCCATAATATGATCATTTTTGGCTTGTTCCATGCAGTCTAGTTTTAACTCTGTTGGTGTGAGTTGTTCTACCATGTCGTATGTGTCTAGTAGAGGTGGAAAGTAGGGCCGAAGGTGGTCCACATTGAACACTGGGTATAGACCAAGGAATGGTGGAATACTAATATTGAAGGAATTTTCCCCTACAACCTTGGTGATGGTGTATGTCCCATATCGGAGCGGGCGAAGCTTGTGGTGGGGTCCAACGAGGCGCTCCTTATGCAAATGTAGCCACACTTTGTCACCCACCTGGATGTTGTGTTGCACCCAATGTTGATCATGTCACTACTTGTACTTAGCATTGGATCTGTCAAATATGTCATGAACCTGTTGGTGAATGTGATGAATGTGCTCAATGAAGTTGTTCACCTTGGTAACCTCAGACTTGAAATGAGCCGAATCAGTCTGAGTCGCTACAAATGGCATGGCTACGTCAAGGACATACTAGCTGGAATCCCAAGCCCACTTGAAAGGGGATGTGGTTGGTTGAGCTGTGGAGGGCTGTTTTATAGATATGTTTTACATAGGGGAGGATTTCATCCCATGTGTGTGTATGCTTTGAGTTGTACATGTGCAAAATGTGTACGATCATCCTGTTGACAATCTCTTTCTGGCGATCAGTTTGGGGATGGAAATATGTGGAATTGGTGAGCTTGGTGTCTAGCATTGACCAGAGGATGGAAAAAAATGTACCGAGGAACATGTTGTCCCGATCTAAGATGATAGACTGTGGGATCCCAAAGTGTACCCACACTCATTCAAAGAAGAGTTTAGCAGTGTCTTTTGTTGTGATGTTCTGCTTGTAGGCCTCCATCATGGACATCTTCAAGAATCTGTCGATGACCAAGAAAACACAGTCATTTCCATGCTTAGTAGAAGGAAGGCCTGACAGGTAATCCATGGAGATGGATTCCCAAGGTTGAATAGGTGTAGGCAACAAAGTATAGAATCCTTGCTTCTTGATGGTCAGTTTGGAAATGGCACAGGCAGTGCAGGATCTGATGTACTTACTATTATCACATAAGGTTGTTAAGGGCCGTATGTTTTTGTCGATAATAATTTTAGTCTATATTTTTTCCCTGTCCCTCTCCCCCTCTCGCAGGCTAAGTCTTAAGTTTTTCCCCTTTCGATTGGTAAATTATTTTTTTATTTCCCTTGTTTATTTGTGCACCCTGATTTCCCTTGATCTCATTTCCAAAAGAAGTCTTAGCCCAAAGCCTTTTTGTTGCAGTCACTATTCTTCCTGTTTCCCCAGCCCACAAAAATGTTGTGCAAGTCCTTGTTCAAAAAGGATGCAACCATGGACTCAAAGCACAACTTTCATAGTAGTCCATTTCGGTCTTGAAACACAAGCAACAGGCAAGATCAATTTTTTAGTAGTGGAGGTTCCAGGAGCAGTTCAGATTTGCGGCCCTCATGCGATCAAAATTATAAGGTTGCGTGAATTTTAAACGTCAGGCAAAAGTCCAAAGATGAAAATCAAATGTCATGTATTCTTCCTCAGTGGATGGGCACGATCTATTTGGATTTTGGGTTTTTAGGATTAGGGGTGTTTCTCCCTTCAGCTTTCTCCGAAGCTCAAAGTCTCAAAATCTCTAAGGTCCCGAAGTTCCTAAGTGGAACGAGGATATGATCTAATTCATTGATTGTCAGTCGAAGAGGACCATTGATCTCCATGTGTAAAGAAAATTTGTGATTCATAAATATAGAGTTGTGAAGTGGGGTGTGCCAAAGATTCTTGAAGGCCGATATCCACAAAAGGATCCCAGCCATTGGTTGGAAGGTGGGACATGGAAGCCAATCCGAGGGTTCACGGGAATAACTTTTGGGAGTTTTGAAGTGGGGAAAAGGTGAGCTTTGTGAAGCGTGAAGTGCGAAGTAAATTTGAACTGCAGATCTTGTGGGGCATGTGGCTATGAGAGCAATGGACTCATAGCTTTGAGAATCAGAGTATTTGCGTGAAGCAATGCGTGGGTTCCCCAAAAAGTGAACTCCTAAAGCACTTTTGGAGATAAGCGTTGGGTCATGGCCTAAGGTCACATGAAAGAAAAGGTGTGGAGCTCAAGTGAGTTGCGCCAAAGGCCGAAGATGCCCATGTTAGTTGCAAAATGAGACCATCACGGTTTCAAGGTGTCGGGTTGACTCAAAGGAAATTTGGCGATACTTAGCAGTTCCTTAGACATCAAGCATCATCCTGATCTCAATGAAAGTAGTTAATTTAAATGGAGATGGTGGTTGAAACCTCGTCTCACCCCATAAATGGAAAGCCTGAAAAAATTGGCCGTGGAGGCATACTATCAGCCCAAAGTTCCCCTGTGGATGGATTTTCCTGCAAGCCCATACTGATATAAGCTCGTGTCTGAAAGAAGAATGCATGCACAGTCTGACAGAAGAAGAGGCAGACGGATAGCCTTGAATGCAGTGGCCTGATTGCGCTCCTAGTGGTTGTATATAGTTTTGAGTATAAATAGGTAGTTTTGATATTTTGTTAAGGTTGTCAACTGGTTGAGCAGAGCTCCCTAGTTTGTAATTTTTTATACCAGAATTGTTCTCTGGTTATGTATCAAATTTGATACTTTCACATTAATAGAAGTCAACCTCCTTCCATCTCTTCATAAAAGCTATGCTAAAACACTCGAGCATGGAGGATCCAATCGATTTGTTGTAGTTTCATGATAATGTAGGTTTGATTGTTATGATGCTATGACTATGTCGTTTGGACACATTTTGATGTCTGAAGCTTGAGTTCTAGATCATTCTTGAGCCTGAGATTTTCCTCTCCAAGCTGCTTGAAGGCCTAATGCCCATAGAAGTATTTTTCGCCTCTCACTAATTCCTTCCTCTGGTTACACTTAAAGTCAATTCACTGACTGAAGTTAATGTGGCCCTCACTTCCCTATGCATTTCTTGTCCAATTCTATGTTGAAATCATTCTTGTATTGAGTTTTCTCCATTTTGACCTCCACTCATATAAATCAAACATACACCAAACACTCTGATGGGTACTGGGATTATTCTCCCACAATCTGAGGGTGACTCTCAGTGCTAACATTCATGGTGTCATTGTTGGGGAACGAATTGAAGACATTTCCCTGGGTAAGAACGACACAGAATTTTTTATTCCAAAGGTGCATCATATATTAGTACAATTGAATATTGCAACATGCACTTGGCGGCTCCACTATTTCAGTTCATGAGGTCTACTCCACAACTGCCTCTAGAAACACTTGAATCTGACCCACAGAAAATTATCAGAAAAGGAAAGACCCCTCAAGAAGGAACTTCAACTATTGTACCAGGTGATTTTGGTAATTGTTTTAATCTTTCTTTAAAAACTCCAGTAGTTGCTTCTAATTCTCCTGTTATACCATCTGCTGGAGTTCCTAGAAGTTTAAATTTTGGGAGTTTTATTGTTGATTTCTCCCCTCCTAGTCTCATTTTGGAAGGAGAAATCTTTGACACCCCTAATTCCCCTGAAGTTTTATAGTGGTTTAGACCCAATACCTTAGAAGAATTCTCTACTCCAGGCTTTACTACTCCTCCCCCTATTAGATTCATTTCATTTATGAAAGGTGAAATCTATGTTCCCTCGATCCCTGTAACTTTGTCCCCTAATACTTGGTTGTTTCCCTTTTCTCCTAGAAATACAGTCCTTGTCTTACCTGTACCAACTCCATCTCCTCCTGGTTCTCCTCAAGCTCACATCCCCATGGCATGCGCTAATCCTCCTAGAAATAGAATGGATGCCATAGTGGCTTCTAGATAAGCCCCTCTTGTTTTTCCATAGCCTCTGAATGCTCTCCTAGATGGTGGCTACCTTAAGCAGTTTCCCAAGTTCACGGGTGAGGGAGACATGACTGCAGAAGAAGACCTTGCAGCCTTTTATATTTATGCATATAATTATGTCATTGTGGATGAGAATTGTTTTTCATAGCCTTGATGGTGAGGCTAGGAAATGGTTCAGGGCCTTGGATCTTGGATCTATTGATGAGATTGAAGCCCTAGATGAAGCATTCTTAAGACATTGAGGAGATAAAAAATATTTCCTCTACTATATTATAGAGTTTGGATCACTTAAGAATAAATAAGGGGAGTTTGTTTTTGACTTCTCAAAGAGGTTTAATAAAATGTATAATAAAATTCCAACCGAGATTAAACCTACAAAAACCTCTGCCAAAATTACTTATGCTAGCGCTTTCGATCCTGATTTCTTCCTTCTGTTAAGAGAAAGAAGAGCTACTACCTTGGGTCACATGCAGGATGCATCCCTTGAAGTAGAGTCCAATATATTGGCAGTTGACAAGCTTAGAATTAAGGTTGATAGAGATAGAAGAAAAGGAAGGTCTAAAGCTTCAACCTTTGGTTCCTCTACTGCCCACCCTCAAGTAGATGAATTGGCCAAGCTAGTAAAATCACTTTCTGTTGATGTGGAAAGATTGAAATTGGAAGTAAATAAGAGCTATAGGAATCCCCCAATTATTGATAATAGGGGAAGTTTCAAAAGGACAAATAATTCCCCTCAGATCATCCAAAGATATCAAAGGAGCAGGAATAGGGATGATCAAAAAATTCAAGCTCCCGTCCAAAACAACCTTATTGCTGATGAAGAAGGAGAGGAAGAAGATCTCAATACTGAATTGTCTTGGAGACTCCTTCTTATTTCCTCATTTAACCCAATTTGCATAACAAGAGTATCTCATGGATAACCAACTAAATGACTTGAGCAAGGGGGAAAAGACTAGCAACAATCCAAATAGATATAGCCTGAGGTCTAGAAAGAAAGAGGGAAATCCTGATACTTTTGATTGGCCTACTAGAGTAGAGAAGCATGCTAAAGATGTGGTAGACAATAGTAAAGAAAGGCAGGCACAAAACCCCGAACCAATGGTCAAAATCCCTATCCTAGAAGTGAAGGAGATTCTAAAGCCTCCCTTGTCTTTTAAATTTGAGCATGAGATTCAAAGGATTAGGATGTCAGTGCCTCTGTCAGAGTTAGTCAAGCATGAGGACTTCAAGAGGTGCCTCTCTAAAATGTTGCAGCCTGATCCTTCAACTTATTCCACAGTCTCAGTCAACCTCCAAGTTGAAAAGCCAGTTGTCATACTAGGGCCTTTGGTAGAGGATAGAGATGATTCCTCACCTCCTTTTTATACATCATTGAATCTTCATGACAAAGTGTTGCACAACTACTTGATGGATTCAGGGGCATCTCACAATATCATGCCTAATATTTTCATGGATGAGCTCAGGTTGGAGGTTACAAAAACATACTATGACCTGTATTCATTCGATTAGAGAAAGGTTAAATGTCGTAGGGTTATTAAGGACCTCGTTGTCTCCTTGTTCCAGCTTCCGATGAAGAGTGTGGTCATGGAGATAGTGGTAGTTGATGTCCCCTCTAAGTTTAGGATGCTCTTTTCCAGATCATGGATAAAAACACTAGGGGGAAATTTTCAAATGGACCTTTCATATGCCACCATTCCTATGTTTGGAGGAGAACATAGAAAGCTTCATAGAGAAGCACAACTTGTCTACATTATCAATGACGAAGAAAATCCCATCAACCACCCCATTTTCTCAGTTGATACTGATTTGGGAACCAGTATATTACAACTCACTGATGTTCCTCGACCACCTATTGAGATAAGAAGGAAACCTATTACCTTCTATGAAGATCATCCCCCCAAGAACTCTGTGTGGAAAACATTTTTCGATGGAGCCTCTTCTAGGGAAGGTGTTGGTGTTGGAGTGGTTTTTGTTTCCTCTACCCAAGAGACCATATCTCTATCCTCCAAATTGGAATTTGAAACAACAAACAATGTGGTAGAATATGAGGGTCTTGTCTTGGGTTTTAGAGCTACCAAAGACATGAATATTAAAGAGCTAGGAGAATTTGGAGATGCTGAGATGATTATTCATCAAGTAAAAAATCTGTGCCAGAATAAACACCCCAGGTTAAGGGCCTACAGAAATGAAATATGGGATATGATTGACATCTTCTTCCTGGATTTTAATATTTCATTTGTTCCCAGAGAGGAGAACTCTGTGGTAGATTCCTTAGCGGTCTCAGCGAGTAATTTCAATGTCCCTTCACCCCCCAAACTCAAGTATCAGGTGGAGATAAAATACAGACCCTCTATTCCGGACAATGTCAAACATTGGAAGGTCTTTGAGGATGATATCAAGATAAAAAAAATTCCTTCAGACTGTGGGTGAATTTTCTGATATGCATATTGATCAGGATCAGTATTCTGAAGAAATCCCTCATGCTGATGTTTTTATGAATAAAATTGCTAACCATCATATTGTTCAGTTGCCTAGAAACCATATTCCAAAGGGGCTTGTCCCTTTGGAGAGATCGTTTGACAGAAATGATGTTGTTGTGAAGGATCAACTGAAGAGGCTGATGTGACTTGTTGGTGCAATTATATGCATAATATATTACCAAACATAAATTATCAACCGGGATTCATAATCAATAGAGTTGATGCACTATATGCGCTGATAACAGATAGGTTCCTATGTCTATTTAGTATATGTTAGATAAGAAAACCATTTAGAAACCAACATACTCTTATCAATAACAATCCTCACACAACTCGAAAGTTGAAAAGCAAAACTCATAAACAAGAAAAAGATCTTGCTCAGGTGATGGACCTGTTCATTGATGGCTCATAAAAGGAAAATATGAACTTTGATTCTATCCTCTGAAACAACTAAACTAACAAGTGGGATGCCCATTAAAGATCATGTATGGTGAAATATGGAGATCCAATTGTTCCTGCATTACCATTCTTTGCAACAAATTCGAATAGTGAAATCAAACAAAATAACATGAAATCAAAATAACAAATACATGAAATGAAAATCTACACTATCAATTTACAATAAGCTTACCAAGATGGATCAGTGGTCCTTGCCGATGCCAACATGGAAGCTTTAGATCAACAGATGTTAACTTCTAAGAGAGACAAAATCATTGAATCCAAACTTGCATTAATCTTCAATAGGTAGGTTTAGAAAATGAGTCTCTTCATGAATCCAATCTACATCATAACAATTCTCCTCAAGAACCTATCTCATAACAATTCCCTTAATCTACATAATAATAATTATTCTCTCAATCTACATAATAATGATTCTCTTCTCAATCTACATAATAATGATTCTCTCCCCTTCATGAAGAGAAGGCACTCTCTTTTATACATGAGAGATTTGAAAATAAGATAAACATATCATAATTACAGATCCACTTTTCTCTCAACCCATTTTTCTTTATTACAAAATATAATCCCTTCAAATCCTCACACATATCTCTCATATATCTTGGATAAGATATGACAACCAAATCTCCATGATCTTCTCCTTGGATTAAGAATGAATTATCTCCTCACATCTTGAAATGGTGGAGGAAGTATTCGAGAAGTCTTTTGAATTAATCCTTCACATATTCCTACACATTATAAAGCTCACACATTTTTGAGATATATGAAAACATGTCAATTTTCTAATATTTAATCACAAATTCCCTTTTAATACTAAAACAAATGATTTGGAAATAATAAGGTTTAACCCATATTTAATTATGAAAATGGTATCATGAAAGGTTAATGGGGCGATGAAATGTGAAGACTGATGAAGGGAAAGGTGGATGGAAATACGACATTTCTGAGTCCCAACATACCCCCCCAACTAAACTTGTTGCATGTCCTCATGCAACTGTGCATGGATCTTCTCAAGAAATTTTGGCATTTGAATTTTGGCTTTGAGTGATGATAATGAATATTTCCAGGATGGGATTTACATGAGTAACAACTGACATTTTCTTATGGTTGGTTCTTGTGTGACAACCATGAATATAGAGAATGTTGGTTCTTGTGTAAACAAAATTCATTTCATTATTTGTTCTCTTGTTGTTATGATAATAAAATGTTGGTTCTTGTGTAAACAACATTCATTTTGTTATTCGTTCTCTTGTTGTTATGATAATAATTTACTCATTTACTTGCTGGAATAGATAAGCTATCAATGTGCATAAGGAAACATCACTGAGTACAAGAAATACCTTTTTCATATTTGTGAATCATGCCAATATGTATATCAATGCTTATGAAGCAAAGTGCAATAGAGTATCATTGGAAAAAAATGTTGGTAAATGGTAAATGAGACGAAAAATGGAATAATGGTAGTGGAAAAATGGAGTGTTGATAGCGAATATAGTTCCCCCCATCAACTAAATTGGTTGCATGTCCTCATGCAACGTGGCATGAGTCATAGAAGTGAAAAGGAAAGGAAGCATGGTGAGGGATTTTTCCAAATTCACTCACTCTAGCATGTAGGGAATTGCATGATTAAAGAGTAGAAAACAACATACCTCCACTTACTCAAAATGTTGATGAACTATGCAATAGGAATATGGTTGATGTGGCTGCTAGAGCATGGAAGATGTCACTTTTGTCGGATCATGTGAAAGGTGACTTCTACTATAGATGCGACTGTTATCACTGCTAGATCAAAGAATGTGAATTGGAGGAATCTAAACTCCTACTGATGAATCATGGAAAAGAGAAGTATGAAAGTGGAACTGTAGTACTCTCATATAGTTGACGTCATGTTGTTGTAACTGATGAGGAGTCATGGAAAAGTATATAGTCTTCACCCACTGCTAATCGGATGGTACAATTCTAGTCATGTAAATGAATGTGTCTATATCAAGCATGAAGAGAAGTCATTGGATTACCGACCATTGATGAGTGTCGTTAACCAATGTGAGGAAAATCATCATTGATGTCAATGAGTACCAAGGTACCCTAGTACATCTTGCGAAGTGAAAATGAATGTTCTAATGTCGAGCCACTTGCAAGATCTGACGATCAAGGGACATTGATGTATTCCCATGATTGTCAGCGAGAGAACTTGCCATTAAGGCATGCAAGCCTCTAGGTACTCAAATGGACTCTAGTCTATATCCCAGATAAGGTGTTGAGGTTGATGGGGCAAGACTTGTTGAAGGGTGGGCCTTAAGGAATCCCACATCAGTCAATGCAAGTTTTTACAAAAAGATTTGGTAGGATTATATGAATGATCTCAATAGTAACAACGTTTATGGCAAGGCAATATAATCATGGAAAGGGAGTTGGATAGTTTTATTGACAAGGAAAAATGAACTAAAGAATATAAATGGATGTATGAAACTCGGAAATATAGGCGCGTGTGAAGTCATGAAGGATAAGAAAATGGAAGATAGACCTCATCACAGGGATGACCAATGCACTTTTGAAGGAGAGATGCGAGAAAATAATTCATGACATGGAATGGTTGTATGGATAGGTTTTGTGTAACATCAAACGTCATGATGTGTGTGATAAGATTTAGCTCCTTCAAGCAGTCATGAAAGCATGTTTTTCTTTTAAAAGTTTTGTGATTCTAGAAAATCACTTCAGCAGCAAGATGCGATCGACCGTGCACCTAAAAAACTTAGTACAAATTCTACATGAAAACTTGTGATATGTTCGAAGAAAGCATAACATGAAAAAATAAGTACGAATGCGGAAAAGTAAAAGAAATAAAATTCATTCTTATACCTTGTTGTTGTGTGCTTATTCCATTGTTGATTGTTGTTTGAAGTGATTCAATAAAAAAAAATTAGAATTAAGAATATTGTTTTCAAGAATTAGAGAATGTCCATATGCAATATTTTGATTTTTATAATTTTTATGGATTTTGTAATGTTTTGATTTTTCTAATTTTGATTTTTAGTGGTTTTGTAATTTTTATAGTTTTTGTTTTATTCTGATAATACACACCAAAAGAAAATGAAAAAGAGAAAAACAAAACACTCGAAATCAAAGGTGGATCTGCATTCCTTGGCAGTCTTTGCAAAACATTTTAATAACAATATTGTTTTGGCGTTATCAAATCTGCAGTTGCTTGCTGATCCATGTCACTAAAGTTCTGAAAGTTTAAATATGCTTCTTAGATCCACTATCAAATTTATTCAAGCAATTGGAAGTTGGGTCAGAGTATGATTCTCGTCGATTTGCTGCATTAATCTCAATTGCTTTTCTGCATGATCGAACCTGTACATCGTCAGATATAATTGAATATTCAAAGCATTCAATTCTAGCATTCCTAAGCATCAAGTAACAACAATCAAGAAAATGATTCTGACATCAAAAAAATTAGTGTAATGAAGCATTGTGTATAATAGAGACATTCAATGAGCATAAAAAAAAGAATCAACTTTCTGCATAAAATCCAACATAAGCACAAGAATTGACATAAATCTTATGGGCCAATTTCCAGTTTCTTTCTGATGCAAAATACCTTGCAAGCCAAACCATTAAGACATGATCCCAATGTGTTATTGACTGTAATGATAGTGTACTGCACCCTCGTTGTCGTGTTGAAGTTGTCTGTATTGGAGTCGCTAGAGAAATACTCCATCTGCTGACGCAAAACTCACGAAAATTCATCATTTATTGCATAAGAAAGTGCATTGTGAGCCACATGGTAGATGTATTTATAAGTCTAGATATGAAAATGAAATTCGTCCAATACTCTAGAGGACCACACCTCTCACAAATACAAAAGCTTGCCTCCAAACTAACTTGTCTTTGTAACCTCAACTGATTGCATGGATTGCTTCTTTGGCTTTTGATAGGTTTTCTCGATGTGTTGACCACGAAGAGGCCAATGCTTACAAGATTGTTTATTAGGTGCTCCGTACATTCCAAACCTTGTGTTTTAATTTTATTTTTTTATTATTTTTTTTATATATATTTTTTATTTTTGTCAGAATTGGAGCAATGGATCCTTGGATTATGATGTACTTTAAATAGTACAGTACAATAATTCTCTGTTTTGTGGAATGTGTGTTTAATACATTGTGGCTTCAAAAAAAATAAAAAACTTGGGCTAATAACCCTCAACCAAACAACGAAAACAAAATATTTGTGAACGGAATATTTAACAACAAATTTTATTAAGGAAGACATTGCGTATACCAGTATGAAGGAGCAAAACAATAATTACAGTACTTGATATGGGTGGCAGTTGACAAATTTGGCTCTGAGAATATGCACTCTATCCACAACTAAAACGTAAGTTTGATGATGGAAAACCTCGGATTCGCCCGTCGAAATGGATTTCTTCAGAGCGACATTGTTGCTGGGGAAATCACCAGTCAGTAAACCCAAATTCACGACCCATTCTACCCATTCTTTCTCTACAATTTTCGTGATATTCCACGTGCAGTCGCTCAATTATAGTGAGTTACAGACTGTACGATTGCTCGAGCCCGATGAGCTAGATCGTTGCTTTTGAACACGCCTGAACCTACAAAAAGTCCATCACAACCTAGATTCATCATCAAGGCATCATCAGCAGGTGTAGCAACACTTCCGGCTACAAAATTCACAACAAGAAATGATTTGTTTGGCAAAAAAAAACTTCATCGACATCCAAGCTCTAAAGCTTATGTATGTCACCCAAAATAGACCTCACGTGTCTTACTGCCTCAATAACATTACCAGTACCGACTTCTCCTTTAGTCCTGATCATAGCAGCTCATTCAACAATCCTTCTCAGTGCCTCACCAAGGTTCTAGCAACCACAGATGAAAGGCATACAGAAATTATGTTTGTTGATATGGTGCATTTCATCTACAACAATGAACACTTCACTTTCATCAATGTAATCAATACCAATGGCCTCTAGAATTTGGTCTTCAACAAAATGACCTATTCTAGCCTTGGCCATGAGAGGGATGGTTACAGCATGCTTGATTTCCTTGATACGCCTAGGATCACTCATGGTTACCGAACTGTGCACTCCATGTGGGTACTGTTACAACCTAGAGAACATTATAGAGGAATGTCCCAACATACTGAAAAAATGGGAAGAGAAGAAGATACATTGCAACAT
>JASDQU010946866.1:6518-18560 GCA_032191745.1 Picea mariana
CATATATTATGGATGCCATTTGTTTTATGACTCATTTCCCATTAATGAATTGGAGTTGGAATGTTTCTTGCCTAGATCCTATTCATAAATACCACTCAGCTCTCTGGGAAGAAAATGCAAAAGAAGTTTTTTATGATGTTTTTCATTATGTAATATCCCTCTGCACAAAATATTCTTTTGATGTGAACCCCCTCGCATTTCTAACACAGTCATAGAAAGCCTCAAATCGGTTGCCGACTGGTTTATTGAGGAAATTTTTTCCTATTTCATGGTTTATGGCTGTTCCATTCCACCTCACACACTCCCAAAGTTTTTATCAGATGGATTGGTATGCAGAGAAGTGGCTCATCAGTTAGACAAGGGTGGTATTGGGTTAGAATTAAAAGCCCTTCAGAAAAAGGCATGGTCATCTTTCCCTGTTCATATCGGGAAATTTACTTTATCAAACTTAGGGCATTCTAAGGTGGAGGCCGAGTCATTGGAGGAAGTTAAGCTAGTAAACATCGAGCACATAAAACATGACCCTTATCAAATAATTAGTCGGCATTATATACATTGTAATTTAAAAGATTATGAACATGAAGTTTCTGTTTTTGATGATATTTTCAAAGATGTTAAATCTTATGAGGAAGTGCAGAATAGAGTACAGGCCTTGTCACCTGACTCACAGGTGGGGTTTGCATCTTTTCAATGACATAGGCGGAGCTGCCTGCCGAAGATTTTACAAGGTGAAATGTCGACTTCATTGCCAGAACAGGAAGAAACCCCTCCAGGGTTTAAAACTAATACTCAGGATAAGTCAAGTGACAAAGATAAGTTGAAAGATCCTGAAATACCTCCTAAAAACATAGAGGTTTCTTAGATAAAAGAACCAGGGACAGAAAAGGGAAAAGGACTGGAAACAAGTCCAATAATTCTTGATGATATTCCAGAAAAGATTGGAAGAACTGCTTCAAAGGAACTTGGTAGTCCTATCACAGCTTTGACTCCACTACAATATACTTTCAGAACCCCTCATGAAGGAGTTCTATATGTTAGTGACCTAGAGCCGATTTCAAGAGATGAAATCCCCCCATCTGATTATTTTTTTCAGCAAAAAGTGAAAAGTTGTTTTGAAACAGGAAATTCATCCTGTAGGAGAAAGATCGATTAAGAAGCATAGAGTTATTATTGATGGGAAGAAACTCAAGGATGGAGAATTCGCTACAGAGTTAGCAGGAACAATGGGTGCTATAGCATCAGCTAATATATATTCTGTAGGAAACCTAACAGCTATGCTTGAACGGAAAGATCAAGAAATAACCCAGTTGTGAGACAGACTGAAGGAAAATGAAAGAAATATTGGCTGGGGAATACAGAAGGGTCTAGAAAAAGCTAGACTCAAAGATATGCAAGAAATTCAAAAGTTGAATAAAAACTTGGATGAGGCAAAACACATGATACAGGTCACTCAAGAACAGGTTCAAAAGCTAGGAGAAGAAAATAAACTTTTGCAAAACAAGATTATTTCTATTGCTAACTAGGTAATTGAAATGGAACATTTTAGGACGCAGGCATCAGAGATATATGCAAAAATAGAAGAAGAACAACATAAAGTATTCTGTAATCTGGAAATAATCCAGAACTATTTTCAAGAATCAAATAGGTCCATGGAACAGGTGTTCCAGAAAGAAAGAGAGGCAAAAGGAGCAAGGAATACTTTTCAAAAAGTAGTGGCTTCTTCATTAAAAGATGAAATTGAAAAAAAATAGAAATTATCTGTTTCTGAACAGGTAAAAGGAGATATAATGATAAAAGTCTAGGAATCGAAATTGGCTGAATATAAAAGAATCACAAAATAAGTTAACGAAGACTGTCAAGGAATCTTCAATCTCTTTGAAAAAGATTCATTAAATATTGGGGCAGATGGTTGTTTTGGGTTATTAGGCGAAATCAACATTGCCAGGCATCAGCTGAAGTCAAGAGAAGATCTCGAAGAAAGGAAAGAAGAAATTTCAAATATTAAATTGGTCAACATTACAGAAATAAATAAGTGGATGGTAACTTCAAGTTTAAGGTTGAAAAATGTTAAATTCACAGAGAAAATTATAGAAAGTCGGTTGCTAGATTTACAGAGAAGATTTTTCTCTTTTGAAGCAAATGAGATACCTAAGGCTCCCAGGATCTTAGTAAACTTTTTGGGCAAATGTGTTCAATGCGTTGAAGCAGAGAAAGAAAGTTCATCAACGCAAATTTAAAACTTTTAAAAATGTTTTTATTTATTAGAATTTTGAAAGAAATTGTAAACAGTTGACATTATTTTATGTAACCGTAATATTAGGGAGTTGTTTAGTTACCAACAAGAAACTTTGATAGAACTATATAAATATAGTTTCAAAAGGCTGAGCAAGGGCTTCAGAATTTTTGGGAGATAGCCTTTTTTGTAATTTCAGTTTTGAAGTTCATCGAAATATAAATCGCAAACAAGATTCTGGATCCTGCAATTTTGTAACTATGTGTCTTCCCCTGTTTATCATGCTTTGTTAAATTTTCATTTTGAAGTGTTTTTATAACAAGTAAATCAATTTGAATTTATATACATTGTTGTTTATTATTTTTGATTGGTTTGGATGTTGAACGTATTACAATTTTTCCTCTGAAATTACTTTAGTAATTTTAAGACCTGTAAAACCTTATGTTCCTGAATATTTAACTCTGTTAGAAATCTTGTTTTTATTTCATCATCATTAATTGAAATATAAGATTCTTTCTTGATAAAAGCCTTATATTTCTCTGTATTGTGTTTCGTTGTTTATAATTCCAAAATTGTTACAAAACCAGGAAACAACCTTGAACATGTTTTTACATCACTGTTATAGATTTTAAAATTGTTTTCATTGATCTCATCTATGGAAATCTGAAGTAACCAATTGAATAAAAACCCATTTTATAAACCTTTTAAACTTTATCATCCATGACTGTCCCTAATAGTAGACAACCTAACGTAGAACCAGGCCTTCAGGATCAAACCAGCATTGCCCTAAGTTTATTTAACACTATTTTACAAACAATGACTAATAGGGCTGAACTAGAACAATCATGGGCTGCTATTGAATGTGACATTAGCATCCAAGAACAACAAGAAGCGAGACAGAGACAGTTGAGAAACTGAATCTGCTCCGATCTTTCTCTAATTCCCTAATTCCAAATCTTTTCTTTAAATTATTTTCGGATGCCTTGACGGTATGTTTTATAGCCTTAAAACATAAACTCAGGAACAACAGGTACCTCATTAGAGATGCTAATGGATAAATGACTATTTTTGGTTGTACCACTCATGGATTCCTATATATTTTCAAGAAGTACAAAGGGAAAACCAATCACGAGTTGAATGAATTGATTATTTGAACAAACAAAATTTTGTGTTGGACTTTAAATTTCCAATTTGATGCACCAAATGACAATCTTGCTATTATTTATAAGTTTTAAAGGTGGTGGTTCAAGTTATGGTTCCATCAAATTGGGCCAAGACAAAACGTTCTTTAAATGTGCATTAATGCACAAGTGACATGTATGTGTTATAAAATCCAATCTAAACTTTTAAAATATCATGTGTGTGAAAATTTTGAAAGCAAAGGGGTTGATCTGAAAATTGAGGCCAACTTAATGATCGATATCTATTCTCACTATCTTTTAGAGAAGGAGGAATTGATTTGGGCATCGGACTTGATCATGGAACCATAACTAGTGTTCATCAGGAGGAGGCATGATTCAAAGGTTTTGACCAACTAGGAAATCAAGATGCATTATGAGCATTTAGTGGAAAGGAGTCTTGATTTAGAAAATCTAGTCAATTACAATCAAACTCTAATTTTTTTTCAAAAGCAAGACGTCTTTTTTAGGAGAAAGAGTGTGAGGATTACATGGAGGCTCGAGAAGGTCAAAGAAGTGAACAAAAATTAGTGGCAAGGGAGGTCGATTTGAAAATTGGGGCTTGATTGAAAAATTGGAACCCCTTCTTGCTAATGTTTGCTCAATGTCCTACAGCAAGAACAAGTACACCCTCTAGGGTTCATAAGTCACAGGGATCATAGCATGTAAATCACATCCAATAATTAAATTACCCAAACATGTGCATCAAACCACCCTTAACTTGGAAAAATTCTCAAAGACGTTATGCAACTTGACAAGTTAGGTTTTGAGAAGGTCTCAGGGTGTCCTATTGTGATAACCTCTCTTAATTTTGGGGTGTTTCCCAGGTGGGATCTAATCCAACTCATGTAAGTGTATGAGTTGGAATAGGGTAAGTATTTGGGCATGGGGTGAATGTAATAATAGGGAAATGTAAAGTCTTACCCGTGGGTGCCTTTATAGAGGGCGAGTTCCACCTTGTCATAAATGCAATTGTTTCTTAGCCCATTCATTTCCTTTTATTCTTATATTTATTTATTTTTATCTTTTTCTTTTGCGCTTCAAGGGAATCGTTGAGGGCCACTATCCTGGCTTGATGACCAGAGGTGATAGCATTTTCCACAAACATCTCACATAAATGAGAAGGCTGGCTCATGATGACACCCTCTTTCTCTTGGCTATGCCACCAAGAGCCACTACCCTAGTTTTGTGACTAGATAGGTGGTAGTGTCATACCACTACATGCCTATGGTCATAATAGGTCTACTTGTGATGAGACCTCCTATCCATCAACTAGTACCTTGAGTGTTTATGTATCTTATGGGTCCCCTTTTATTAGTGAGAATCTTTCCACATATTTCTTTGGGATCCCTGGGAAAAGAATCTCAAAGGTTTCACCACTGTATTTTAACTCTTTCCAGCTACTTTTACGCTATGGGCCTTTAGCCCCTTCTTCCCACAAGGTAAGGCACAACCCTTCCTAGCATAGCAAATCCAAATGCCCAAACAAGGATAGGGGGCCCGGGGGATGGAAGGAATAAGAATAGAAAGTGGTAAGTATGGAGGGAATGAACGGAGACTTTTCATAGGCCCACCTAGTAGCACCACATCCTAANCTAGGTATAAACGAGGCAAAGAGCATAATTTCCAAGAAAACGTCATGAAATGAAGAAGGATTCAATACAACATATTCAAGTACCTCAAAAATCAGAGTGATACATACCATGATACCCACACTCATTACCTCATGCGGCAAGACCCACCGCTACTTCAGGACCAGGCTTGTGGGATGGATACTGTTGTTGGTGATGAATGAACTACACTGAAGAAAAAAGGGGCCATGCTCAAGTCATCTGTCTCTTGATATTCGATGTCTAGAACCTCTAGGCCTCGAGACATGATCTCCTTAGTGATCCCTAGGCTAGGGGATAACAATATTGATTTTAAGGTTTTGACCAACTAGGAAATCATGATGCATTATGAGCATTCACTGGAAAGGAGTCTTGGTTTAGAAAATATGGTCAATTACAATCAAACTCTAAATTTTTTTCGAAAGAAAGACCTCTTTTTTAGGAGCAAGAGTTTGAAGATTACATGGAGGCTCAAGAAGGTCAAAGAAGTGAACAAACATTAGTGGCAAGGGCGGTCGATTTGAAAATTGGGCCTTGATTGAAAACTTGTAACCCCTTCTTGCTAATGTTTGATGGGGAAGTATCGATTTCAAGATTGAGCCCGACTGCCAAATTATACAGATTATAGGATCTTTGGTGATGGGAGGGATTGATTTGGAAATTGAACCGATTGCAGATTTGGACCTTAAAATATTCAACCTAAAGTTTAAAGAGGAGGTAGAATAACAAAAGATTGTCTAAACAAAAACCAAAAGTTTGAACAATTCAAATGTTTTTATGAGGGTGTAATTCAGAAATCACCACTAATTTCCAAATTCAGACAATGCTTAGTAAAGGGAAGTAAGGTTAGGGACCAATTTTGAAGTTAGGTCTGATTCAAAAATTAGGGGAAGACAAATTCAAAGATAAGAAGAATGGTGCTCGATTGGAAAATTGGGAAGAAGTTTGAAAATCGAAAGGAAGGGATGGGCAAGATTTGGGAATCGAGCCTTATTTTGACGTTTCGGAGAAAATGTTAGAAAAAAGAAAGATAAGAAAGAAAAGATCATTTGAAGAGTTCAAACAAAAAGAATTGGGTTCAAAGGTAAAAAAAACTTTAATAAAAAAGAAATGGAAATCAAACTAAGAAAAAATAAAAAGTTGAGGAAAGGGGTTTGATTTGGGAAATCATAGAAAAATTCAAAAAGTACTTCCTACTTAAAAACCTATTAAATGAAAACATCAACTCAAGTCAAAAGGAATGAGACTTAGTCATAATCAAGATAGTGAAACATGGAGGCTCGTGTAACTTATTCATTTCAAAAGAATTGAAAAAAAGTAGGCTACAACACAATGAAGATCAATATAAATTCAAAAGAAAGAGAAAAATAAGGACCTATGTTTTGCTCAAAACTTATGGGGGTTGTTGAGAGTGTGACAAAATGTACCCTTATACTTGGATCCTGAGTTGGTGAAGAAATGAGCCCTCACATGCATATGGAATGACTCCAGTGCAAATTATCATGAGTGATCAACAAGCTAAAAAGAGATATGTTTTATTTACTATGGTATGATTGATTTTGATCTTTATGGGATCTTTGTTCCTAGAACTAGTTTAACATGAGCTAAAACAATCTCTCTTCTTGACAATATATGGAACAGAGCTAGTTTCACATAAGCTAAAACAATCTCTTTTCTTCACAACATATGGAATTATTAATATAGGGATGTGGGTTTTGCTTGCAATTCATGTATGTGTATTATGATTTTGTTAGTAAGTCAACTCTCACTGATGCATCGTGAATTAGTATAGAAGATTGAGAAGCTTATACTAATTAAGTTATGATGATTGTAATTGTAATGATACAAAGAAACATTTTTCTAATTTGTAAAAAAGTTGTAAAATACTTTAAAAAAAAATTCTATGCAATATGCCATAATTATTATTATTAGTTAGATTGAAAAAAATAAAATAAAAAATCATTAAACAAAGTGGTGAAAAAAGTTATAAAGATTAAAGATTTATAATTTTCATAAAAAAATCTTTATGAAAATTCGTATAGGCATAGGCATAGTTCAAAGTGAAGAATGAACATCGAACACCTTTATGCGTATACATGATGTTGGGTTGTTGTACAAAACCCTATCGTATTCCCAGGCTCTTCCTGTTTGTTGACCTACAGGTCGCTCATCATTCAAACCTACACGCGAAGGACTGAGGTGATATTTGAACCTCTATTGATCCGCCACTTGCTTCATTAACTTCCACCATTTGCTCCTTTGCATCCATAATTGACAACCAATGTGTTGATCTGAACGCTGTACAACCACGACAAACGCTCTTTCGCGCACGTGGCCTTGATGCAGGAGGTAGCATTGCCCTGTCTAAATGTTTCACAAAGTGCAGGAAATGGCAGAAACAAAATACGAACTCCGACGCTACAAATTTGCAGCACTGTTAGTCCATAGGAGGGAAACAAATGTCTCAGAAATTCTGAATCCATTGTTTGCAGGGATTTATTTCATTTCTCTATTGGTTGTTTCCACAGGAGCTTTGCAGCTCTTCAACGATGGTTATGACACATTACACTTTTTTTTTTTTATCTCAATTGGCTGCTTTCACCGGAGCTTTGCAGCGTTTTTAATTGTGGTAACGATACAGCCGACATTTTAGCTTTTGATTGCGATAAAGGCATAATTCATTGATATATATTTGAGGTGCATTTTAGCAAAATATTATTGTTGTATGATAACAAAAAAATAGCACTTCAATTATTTTATATAGAAGTGAAGTTCCAGGTTATAGTATATCTAGAGAATTTTGAAGAAAAATGGAAGAAATCCAAAAGAATTTTATAGTTTTTAATTTCAAAATTAAGGACAATACACTTTATTCTATTATTTTCATGGATGGAAGTCTCTCCTCCATTGATAGCGTTGCTATGACTATATATCTAATGTACAAAAACAAGATAAAAAACATGGATGACAAGAGGCTCCTCAAAATTGCTTCAAATTGTAATCAATATAAATGTCAAATCTTGGCTAAATCATTGGAAAATACAAGAAGTCATCATGTAAAATATGAATAATATTATAAATACTATCACTTTTAAATTTAAGGAAATATGTGATGGGAAAAATAATTAGTGGATTAAAGGAAATCGAGATACTACAAGGAGGTAGTCAACCTTGAGTTAGAAGATCAAAATTATCTAGGAGTTTTGAAAAGTGCAAAGAAGAAAATCAACATTGCTAGAATAAGAACAAACTCTCACCGGTGACATAGTGAAACTGGAAGTTAGAGAACTAGGAAAGCACCATGGGATGAGAGAATCTGCCACCTTTGTGACACAAAGCTGGTAGAAGATGAAAAACAATTTCTCTTGGATTAGCCTCCTTATACCCATATTAGATGCTGATTTAAAAATATTTTCCACATTATCGACCTTCATTACCTCGTGAGTCATCACAACTATGGTGATCTAGGGAGGCTTCTCTCGATGCTTTTTGAGCATATAAATAAAATTTTAAATAAATCGAAGTGATATATTACCTTCTTAAGGTCAAATATACCAATTGGTCTCAATGGACGTTAATATTCATCATCATCATCATGTTTGTACGTACACAGTTAATATTTATCCACATATATATATATATATATATATATATATATATATATAATTTTTTTAATAATAATACTAATGCTCCATATTTAAAAAAAAATTAAATACAAACTACAATAATTTTTTACATGATAGGGAGATTCCATATATATACTTAATATAACCATTGTTATATATAAATATTGACATATTAACAAAAATATTATAAATATGATATTCCTATTCAAATATTGTTACTTATTTTTATATATGTATTGATATCTATTTTAAATGATAGAAAAATCATATTCAAGATATTTAATCCCTTTCTATATTTGATAGATTCAAAATTAAGATGGATTTATTATGATAAATTTTTGATACAACAACTTATGGATCCAAAGATCTAGTCAAGATTTTTCAAAGTCACTACAAGATATTAATACATTTATATAACCTAAATACTAGGTGATGACCACTCACCAACATTGACCTAATTTATTCCATTTTCACACCATGTAGATTCAACAAGGTTTCAAGTTCATAAAGAAGTGAACATAGATCATTTTAAGGATGAAAATTTATCTCTAATACTTAATATGAAAGCTATAAAATGTTTGACCATATTTTAAAAAAAATGCTCAAGTTTCTAAAATTTTTATAAAATTTAGATTGTTTATCAATTAAAAAAAATATTTTATAAAATTTGGATAAATTGAAAATTAGCAAATTTAATTTTTAGAAAAAACCCAAAAATAATCCATAAATAATATATAGCTCCTATTACCATATAATAGATTATAATTCTTACAATGAAAAAAATATATATCTAATCATCTTTATCCTTTCAAAAATCAATCATTCTCCATGACTCTAATGAAAAACGGAATGTTGTCCATTGTGCAAATTATAATCCATTCCATTGCAATCCCACTTCTCCGTCAACTCCAGACCTTGTTGAATCTACAAATATGGGAAAAGAAATTTGGTTAGCGCTCAATTTTGATCTTCTCGTGTTTAGGTTACTTAAATATATTAGTGTCAAGGATCTCCTAGGTATCTTGCAACCCATGATATGCTACCTTGAACACTCAACATACATAAAAATATCTGGATAGTCTTCTTACCACCATGACGCCACGGATTATCAAAAAGGACTTCCCATATATGAGAATAGTCATTTGGATACCAATAAAGCCATTGTAAAGGTTTTGCTTAACAATTACTTAATTAGTTAGATTTAAAAGAAAAAAAGTTCAAAGCCTAAGTTTGACTAGTTATTTAGATAACAATAAAGCCATTGTAAAGGCCTCGGTTAACAACTAATTAATTAGTTATATTTAGAAAAATAAAGTTCAAAGCCTAAGTTTTTTAAATGTATATATGTAGATGACAACGATAAGATTACTATCTATTCAGATTAATTTTGGCGTATCACATCTTATTATTATATTTAATTAATAATAATAACTATTAATAAACAATATTAACAATTACAATAAATTAATACTTATAATCATAGTTAGTATTGTTATCACATTAATTATTAATTATTGATTATAATTAATTATTAATATTAATCATTATAATTTATTACTAATTGTTATTCACTAATTTAACAACATCTATTTTAAGGTACCAAATGTATTATAATAAGTAGAAACCTAAATTTTGCAGCAAATAAGAACAATAAAATATAAAGCTTCAAAACATAAAAAATGATATATTTATTGTTAAAAATCCAAGTTCACTTACCTCTTCGACGGGGAAACCTTGAGTAGAGAAGAAATCTATTACAATAATTCTCAAGACCATACTTTATGAAGCCTTCTAATCTGTTTTATATTAATTCTATCTTCTAAAGAACATTCTAGAAGAAGATCTTTCTAGAAATGAAAGCTTCTATTAAGTCTTCTTACATTAGACCTGTTCACATTATTAAATAAGTCTTATTAACTAATGTCATACTTTATTACATGGAAAATATATTATTCTATCTATATGAAGGGTAAGAGAGTTTGGGTCCCTAACATGCCCTTCCCCTTGAAGAATATCCTTGTTCTAAGGGCTAGAGATGAGGAAATTGTTGCAGAATGGTAGTTGGTTCCTAGGTGGCATCTTCTAGAGTTGTATCCTTCCACTTAAATAACACTTCCTCTATGGTTTTCTAACAGAGACAATGCTCACACTGAGCCAATATTGCTTATGTTTGCAACCAAATGGAACCTTCTTCATCAAACATAGGGAGACTAGTTTGATTATGGCACTTAGTTCCGATGTCTTTCTTTAAACATGAGACATGAAAAATATGATGGAGCTTATAATGAATGGGCATAGCTAATTGGTAAGCCACAAGTGCCACTCATTTGAGAATTGTATAAGGACCATAAAACTTTGGAGCAATTTTATGACAATGTTCAACTTTGAGTGAATTCTGCTTAATGTTGGAAAGAAAGAGAGACCTGTTACCCTTTAGCGAATTGAGGTTCAAAATGACCTTGATCTTGTTGTTGCTTCATCTGATTCTAAGCTAGGACAAATTTTCTTTGATGGTACAAAGAAAGGTTACATGGACTATAAGACTGTTGTCAACCTCTTAAACCTTGGAGACACCTAGCATATATGAGAGAATCAATGGTGGATTTCTCCTATAGAATACTTCAAAAAGAGTCATGTAAGTGGAAATATGGTAAGACCTATTGTATTGCCATTAAACTAGGGGTAACCACTGATCCCATTGACTTTGATGAGTGAGATTGTTGTGGTTGGGATTTTCGGTTTTGATCGGAAAAGCCACAGTGTTGTCAATAGATTGTCGACGTTTCAGATCAAAATTAAAAACAATGCAATTATGTTTCCATACACTTGTTTACAACTTTCGTTTTTCCATCAGTTTGGGGATGCTAGGTAGTGCTTAGATGCAAATGGGTTCCCTAGAGTTGGAACAATTTTTTCCAAAATTGCTAGTGAAAGTTGGATCTTGGTAAGAGATAATAGAATGAGGCATGCCGTGGAGTTTGAGTATATTATCTATAAAAAATTGAGCCATTGTGGGAAATTAATGAGTGTAAAAGAGCACACAAAAAACGATATTTGGAAAGATGATGTACTACCATCAGGATGACTGAGTTATTACTTGATTTAGCCAAGCTAACAATGAAATCCATAGATATATCCCTCCAAATAGTAGGGGGAATCGATAGTAGTTTGAGTGTTCCTGGAGATTTGATTGTTTCTCCCTTATTGTATTGACATGTATCACATTCAGACAGAAATGTGTGGATGTCCTATTTCATACTGTCCTAGAAAAAAGAACATTTGACCTAGTCATAAGTTTTGGTAAACCCTGATTGTTGAGTTGCGGGTAAAACATGAAACTCAGAGAGGACCGTGGATTTAAGGTTTGACTAGTTGCTTAAATATATAATACCTTT
>JASDQU010946866.1:18781-33146 GCA_032191745.1 Picea mariana
CCTTCTTGTAGATGATCTTATAATCATATCCAAACAACATGGTCATCCATTTTTGTTGCTTCAGGGAGGAAATTCCTTGTTCCAAAAATTAATCGAGGCTACGATGATTAGTTTTAATTTGGAAGCATTTCTCTAATAGATAAGGATTCCAAAGATCCATTGCATGAAAAATAGCCAACATTTTATTTTCATAGGTTTCTTGGCCTAAATGATTGTCTAATAGTTGTTTTCTAGTGAAAGTCATAGGTTGACCATCTTGCATGAGGATTTCCACAATGCCTTTCCCTAATGCATCGCATTCCAGGACAAAAGTCTTGGTGAAGTCAGGTACTGCCAAGACAAGAGTAGTGCACATATACTTTTTAAAGGCTTTGAAGGATTGATCAATTGTTGGAGTCCAAAATGAATCATTGTTTTTAAGGAGAGCAGTGGGAAGGGTTTGAATTTTTTCAGAGTTTTGAACAAACTTGCGATAATATCACATTCAACCTAAGAACCTATGCAACGTTTTAAGAGTTTTAGGGAGATATCAACCCTTTCTAGATTCAATTTCCTTAGGATCCATCGTTACACCATCCTTTCCTACAATATGACGCAGATAATTAACTTCCGAGGTGCCAAAATCACATTTAGATTGTTTGAGAAAAACATTGTTCTTAGATAATAGATGGATAAGTTGATCCACATGGATGAGATGGGCTTGCCAAGTTTTACTATGGATGAGAATATAATAAAATAAAACTAAGACAAAGTTATGGAGGAAAGGATGGAAGACATGATTCATGAGACTTTGAAAAGTGGAGGGGGAATTGCATAGGCCAAACGGCATGACAAAGAAATTGCAGTGACCCTGATGAGTTTGAAATGCAGTATTGGGGATTTCTTCCTCTTTAATTCATATTTGGTGGTATCCATAATGAATATCATGTTTTCTAAAGTATTTATCACTACTCAATTAATCCAAAAATCTAATTAATGACAAGAATGAGAAATTTGTCTTTCATTGTGAGTTTGTTGAGGGCACAAAAATCTGGACACATGTGCCAAGTGCCTTCTTTTTTGAGTACCATGAATACTAGAGAAGAATAGGGGATGGTATAATGATAGATAACACCAACTTCTAGTAATTATTGAACATTTTTCTTAATTTTATTTTTATGGGTGAAGGGATGACGATAAGGGTGAACATTGGAAGGAAAATTGCTTGGTACTAGAGGAATGGAATGATCATGGGCACCATGGGAAGGGGTAAGTCCATGGGGCGTGTTAAAAATATATCAATGTTAGAAGAGTATAGATTAGATATCAAGCTGCAGAGAGGGTGTCTCAATGGAATGAATGGAGTGGAGTTGGGAAATAATACCAGAATGACCTTCTTTTAGTATGTTTTCCACTAGGTGGGAATTAATGATCTCAGATGAGCCTATTTTGATGCCTAGGAATTTATATTGTTTTCCCTCTTATTGGAATTGGACGGTGAGGTCCTTAAAGTTCATGAGGATGAGGCCAAGAGTGAGTAGCCATTCAACATTGAGCACAATGTCACAACCATGCATGTCGATAGAAAACATATGATATTTCAGGTGGTACTGACCAATTTGTAGGTGCCATTTTTCACAGTGCCCACCACATTTCATAGAACCACCATTGGCAATCATGATTTGAAATTTTTTTGATGCACGGATATAGCAATTTATTACCTGGGAAATGCGACAATGAATAAAAGTATGCGTTCTTCCATTGTCAACAAGGATTATGGCTTTCCTATGCTTAATGTACCCATTAACTTGAGGGTTTGGATATAAGAGAATCCAGTGAGGGCGTGAAACAAAATCAATTGTTCAGATTCTGGTGGATTAGTGGGTTGAGTAGGATCATCTATTGGGAGTATCTAGTCCACAAGGGAAAATTCAACCTCTTTGTCAGCAACATCCTAAAAAATGGACATAAATTGATTTTGTTCCTTACATTTCTACATTTGAAAATATTTGTCATGCAATTATAGCAAAGAACGTTGAGTTGGAGTTTAACCATTTATTCCCTAGTTAAATTTCATATCTTGAGAGAAGTGGCATGAGGGGAGAGATTGGTAAGTTTAGGGTGAGAAATAAAATAGGTTTTTTGGTTATAGGAAAAGAGAACATGTGCTTCCTTGGTGCATTTAGTATATTCCACCAAAGTCTAGGGGTGAGCCATTAGGACCTGAGCTCAAATTTTATCCTTTAGGCCATTGATGAAGAATTCCATGAAGAAGGAATCCATCATGCCCTCTATTATAAAATACAAATGATCAAAGGAGGTGATAAATTCTTCCACTATGTATGATTATTTCAACTTGTTCAAATGGCCAAAGTGGTATGTGTTTGTGTCAAAGCATTCATAAAGTTTGGCCACAAACTTTGTCCAAGCAACATATCCTTGGCATGAATTTTTACACCATTTCTAGAATTCAAGATCCATATAGAGGACACCATAATGAGGTTTTGAGAATTCACCAGTGATGCCATGCAATGTGAAATAACGTTCCGTTTGTGTGACCCATCTCGTGGGATCCAAGACATCAAATTTTTTCACCTAGAATTTGGGAAGATGCAATTCTTGATGAGGCTGAATTGAATGTTAGGCTTTGTGTTACACATTATTTTCGTCACCCCTATGACTGTTAATGATGTAAACCTATCCTTTGTCGTTGAAGGATCAATGACCTGAATTCGTGAGGAAAGAAGGGAGAAGAACTTTGCCTGAGGGATGAAATCATATTTTCCTTTGTAAAAACCCTGATAAGGAGGATCGTCGCACCTTGTCCAGTTCTAGGGGTTCGATGATACCAGATCATCGGATGTTGTACTGAACCTAGTTTGCAACGTTGTCACACTCTTCTCAGTTCTAAGGGTGCGACGATTTTTGTACATGGGAAAATTGAGCATATTCTTGATGCTTCTAGAAGGAGAAGCTTCTACAGTGAGGTGGCCTCTGATTGGTTTGGATCTTAATCACTTTTCTGATTTAGTGGGATCATCCTAACCTCCTAACATTATCCTCTTCATCTTATAAAAGGAGAGGAGCTCTCACGAAAAAAGTTAGCTTGGGATTTGTTGTTGGATTTAGTTTTTTTATAGCTTGGAGTTAGTTGTCCATCTATTGTGCTCTTGGTCCTGTAGACCCATCTACATATGACAAGTTTCCTCCCAGAAGGAAGGGGAACCAGATCCCAAGTTTGGTTCATGAGGAGGGGTTTGTAATCCTCCTGCATGGTGGATTCCCAAAAGGGATTTCCAACAAATTACCAAAAGGGATTTCCACCAACCTCACCATAAGAATGTGGATCTGAAGACTGAACCAAGAAATTGTTGATTAAGGTTGGTTGTCATTGATGTCAACCCTTGAAGAAATACCCGTAGCACAAAGGTGTGGGTAATGTAACCAATATTTTTTGTTGTAAATATGACTCATTATTGTTTTGTCATGGTTGATAAGAAGTAAATATGGATGAACTCCAAAGTTGTCCCCTTATGGTGAAATCCCTCACGGGAAGACGCTTTGCGGAGTAAGAGAACCCATGCTTACTTGTGGAATAATGAGATGAAGGACAGTGAATTTGTCAGGGAAACTATCCTATATGGATAGTGCTTGTCATGCCATATCCGGTGGTATGTATAAGGTCACATAACTCCTCACGGTTAGAGAGTTATGACCATGTGAAGTTGTAAAACCTAGGTTTGGGTAATGGACCCAAGTTTGATTGATGGATAACGATATGACTTTTGATATATTTGAAGGTAATAATATTCTATATGGATAGTACATGTCATTCCATTTATGGTGGCATGTTGAATGTCACATAACTCCTCACGGTTTGAGAGTTATGGCCTTACAAAGTTGGAGGACCCTCATATGTCATCTAGAATCCCGAAAAGGTCAAAGTAGTCAAAGTGGTTTAAGAAATTTTAAAAGGTAAATAAGAAAGTGAAGTGATGAGTGCATTATAATTCAAAGTGAATTAAAAATAAATTATTTCAATAATAAATTTAATGGATAAATTAGAAGTGTGTTAACCCTAAAATAAGGAAAGTGGGCCAAGTGACCTAGAAGATGTTTTTAAGGAAGCTACTTGGAGAGTATAAATAAGAGGAAAGACTCTCTCATTTTAATTACACTTGAGAATATTGAATATATATAGGTGTATGAGCTAACCAAGGATATCTAAGCCAAATTTCTAAGGGAAGGTGAAGAAAAGAAGGCCGAAATGCAATGAAGGATAAATTCTTTTGATGGTGCTTTCTAAGGTATGTTATTTACAGGTCATCTCACCATTTTCGCTATATATTTTTTTCTATAATTATTCAGACCGTGAATTTTCTATTCCATTGAGAAAATATACCCAAGTATATTTGGTAAAAAATTCATCTTATGGGTCTTTGTATTTTGGGAGTTACACTCCATGGCAAATAGGGTTTGTGGCTAGTCCTGAAACTAGTCAAAAACAGGTGTTTTGGGTAAAAACGTCATAACGTATTTATAATAGATCAAAATTTAGTGAGACAAAAATTTTTGGTTAGGATACAGACTATAGTCTAGTGTGTAACATTTTCAGATAAAATCAACTAATATTTCATGCGTGGCACACTCCACAAGGTCGCTCTCTAGAATAAGCCAGAATTTAGCAAGGTATGTCATTTTTGCTATAACTCCTTTTATGAGAGGTTCCAAGTAGTGACACATGTAAGAATTGCATAAATCAGATTGAATAACATTGTGTATCAGTTTCATATGTTTATACATTACAGGTTCAAAGTTATGATAACTTCAAGTTAGGGTTGCTGACTAATCCAAAATTAGGCATGTGAGACTAAAGAAAAATTTGATGAAAATGATAGTCTCTTGTTTTTAAAGTTAAGGAAGTTTTGGAGGAATGTCATCATATACAACAGGTCTATTACAGAGCTACAAATCAGATTTGGATGATGAAATGATGAGGGATTTTGGTTGAGGTACATGTTGAGTACATGGTTGAGACAAGTAGTTGATGAGTTGGCATATACATGAGGTGTATAGTTGATGATATTGGTACATATTTATTAGTAGTTGACACATGATTGGTAGATACTTGTTACATGGCTGGATGCACATGTTTATGGTACAGGTTGATTACAGGTTGTTTGGTACAGTTTGGTGCATGGTTGATGCACTTGTTTATGGTACAGGTTGATTACGGGTTGAGGTACAGGTTGATGCATGGTTGATGCATGGTATAGATTTATTGGTACAAACTTACAACAATATATATCATAGTGATAGTGTGACAATGATTCCATCATTCTACTTCTACTTGAGGGTGGCAGGATGGGGCAAGGTGTTACCCATGATTTTGGTCGTCATGATGATGTATTGATGATGGTGTACTCAGGCTCTTCATAAGAACTTTCTCTTGAGAAAAGTTACTTTCATCTCTTTCCAGAAAACTCATTTTTGAAGAAGGTTCGCAGGCTGCTAGTATATTTGAGTGTGAGAATGCCTGATTCTCGCAGGCTACCTTAAGCTAGGGTGCGAACTTCTCGCACTGTGTTGAATATCCAGGGTGCGAACTCTTCCTAAAGCATGGAAAAAGATGAATTCTCGATGTTTCTAGAAGGGAATCTTCTAGAAGGATGGGTTGTCATTCGAATGGTTATCCTTGTACTGGATTCCTTGATATCTTGGGATCATTCTTATCCAAGTAACTATCTCATTCTCTCCTATATATTGAGCGAATTCTCATGGAAAAGGTTAAGAAATGTTCATTGGAAAATTGATGAAAGAATTATGTGAAGGACTTAGCTTGAACAACATCTTGGAGACTCTAGCAAGTCTATCAAGGGGATTTGATCTTCTTCATGCAAGGATTGAGCAAGTGTGTGTGTTGGAGCCAAGAGCCATCAAAAGGAAGCTTGCAACATCAAGGCTATCAGGTTGTAATCTTTACTTTCAATTAATATGATACAGTGGCATGTCCCTTTCCCATAAAGTTATTTCCCCTTTATTGTGTAATTCCTTGATCATACACATAAGTTGACGGTTGAATATATTGTGCTATCTTCACTTTGGTTGGTTTGTGTTGTCTTGGTGTTGACTTCACGAGAGCACTGGAGTGAAGCAGGAGCAACAAAGACCCTAGGAAGCGATAATAACGTATGTTATTCGTTCCTTCCTCCTAGTTAATTCAATGGTCAAAACTTAGGGAAAGAGTCATGTCCTGTCCTGTTTTGTTGTAGATCCAGGTGGATCTAGGGAGATCTGTTAGTGTCTGCACCTACCGATTAATCCAATAAAAAATTGGTGACTCCACTAGGGATCAACCCATTTTATTTGTGGCTTCTAGTATTTTTCTATGGCCATTTGCTCTTGTTTTACTTTTCTCCTTTCCTATCAATCTCTGAGTCTCCAGGATATCCTGATAGACCCCCTGGGTCCAGAGGCTTTTTCAAATTTTGTTTCATTTTCCAAAAATTTGACTAGTTTCAGAGGTTCTCGCACTGTACTTCACTATAGACTACGAGAATCTATAGAGCTCGCATTCTGCCTTTAGGTTCAGTGCGAGGTTCTCACACTCTGCTCAAGGCCCACCTGTGGGAATCACTAATTCTTGCAATGTGTAACAATACTAGCCTGCGAACTCATTTTTTCAAAATTTTGGATTTGAGTTTTGGCATCTTCAACTGCCCAGATCAGTCTAGGTGCCTCATAAGAGTTTCTTGGACCACTGATTGATGACTTTCTTGTCTTCATTTTCATGCATGAACAATCTTAGGATTTCAAGGCTCTTCTTGTCACTTTTGTCTTAACTTTCGTTTCTTGACTTTTCTTGGCATATCCATACTCTCTGATTTCGGAATCTGAGTGTGCTTGATTGGTTAAGGACCGACGATCGATTGAAAGTTAAGTTTCTTGGTCTTTATCATTTGTTTATTGTTTGAAAGATCACTTTTCTTATGCAATTGAAAAGACTAGATTGGTTTGCATGTTATTTTTGTTTTCATTGAAAGAGTAGATTGGGTTTTTATCATTTCTTGTTCATTGGTTTTTGATTTTCTGTACTCTCACTATCATGGTGTGGGTCTTTTTTGAAAAGTGAACAAAATTTTTTCTTTCAAAAAATCATTTTTCATTTTCGAAAACATTGAAAATCAAATTGTTGAAATTATTGAAAAAGAAGCAATAGCGAATTGTTATTTGATGCGTGATTTGTTGCATTTGCATTTTAAAGGAAATTTTGCATTGTAGTTCAAGGTTGATCTAGAAAAATTTCGCTTTCCCTCCCATACATAGGATTCATTGAACGAAAAGTGATATATTTCATTCTCATCCACGCATCGTTGGGTCAGAGTCTTATACAACATCAGTTTCATCTCCGTTTCCTTTCAGTAAACAACAACTCTTAATAACACTACGCAATCATAAAATTTAACTAGTAACTCTTTGCTAGCGCTCTTTTACACCAACATTTATCTAGGCTATCGCTTTGAAGTAAGAAGAGAGATACACTCTCCAAAAGCACAAAACACACAATAACATCTTGTGTTCGGGAGTGTTAAATTCCATTTGCAACATCTTGTCTTGGGAAGCCCTTCTCACACAAGGGTCAAACACGAGGTCGCATTTGTATTGACAGAGTTACTCACCCTTCTTTGTTGATATCAGTGTAGAGATTGCACGTATTACGGGGATCACTCAGAGGTATACCCACAATGATGAGTGGAAGCCTTTTTGAGTTGATTTCGGGCTAGATACCCTGCCCTTTCATGTGGATCGGACTGTCAACTGTCCCCCAAGGCTTTATTGTTGTTGGTGGTGACCTTAGTAGCCTATCTTTCTAGGTTCTTACCCAAGGTGACTGTGAAGGGGAAAGTCTTCACGGTACCTGGAATTGACATTGACCAAACTCACTCAGGCTCCTTGGAGGGTATACCCACAATTATGTGTGGGAGCTTGCACCAAGGTGTAAGTCCGTTAAGCAGGTCGTTAATGTAACTTTTCCACCCTAGCCCAGCCCCTTTTTGTCTCGTTGTTGCGACGTTGGATTTCATCACCAACTAGTGACTTCAGAATTAGAAGATCTTGTTTGGTTGGTGATTTCTTCCTAGATTTTGTTTACTAGTGCGTGTTGTTTGTTTCTCGAAGTTGACCATATGATTTTCTTCACGTAATTTGTTACTCATTTACAATAGCTACTCCACATCGTTCACGTAGAATGCAGGGTTTATCTCCAGAGCATCTGAAAGGTTCTCAACCCTTGCCTACAAGTACACCTGAAGGCTCTCCTCGCCAAAGTGAAGTAACAATCGTCACCACACCACAAGTGGAATGCACTGACTCTCTAGAACATTTTTATATTACAAATACTCGAGAGGAATTTTGACTTCACCCCGATTCTGAGAGACATTTTATGCAAGCAAACTCTTCCAGAGACTTAATTGTTGTGTATTTTGGATCTCTGTCTGGACTTGGGGACCAAGATCTTTCGACGGGACCTTTTTGGTCTAGGTTCACCTGTGATTTCTGAAATCAACCCACCTGTGATTTATGAAATCTCTAGTACAGAGATAGTACCGATGACTACCGCTTATCACTTTACCGTCCCTGCCAAAATGGCCCATCTTGCAGCTACTACGAGTGTTCCAACCGAGTTTGCTGCGGTTAGTCTTGCTCCCATCAACACACCATGAATGCCCAACGTCGCCCCGACTCTACCACCTGGATACCATGCATTGAATGCTTCCATTCCTACTCCTGCACAAACTCCATCTGGCTCTCCTAGTGGTCCTCCTTTTGGTCACTTTCTTCCCGGTTTTGTTCCAACACTCCCTCAATTTCCTTTTGGAGGACCTTCTTCCTCTTCTCCTGGCAATCCTTATCCTAGTGGCACTATTCCGTCATTCACTCCAAATTACCAGTTTCCGGTTGGTGGACAATTTCACCAAGGTGGTATGACTCAACCCCCTCTCAGTGGGCAAATCCCAATTGGAACATTGCCCCCAATTGGCACACCACCTTCGATAGGACGACCAACCCCACCTTATGGAAAAAACATACCTCCATCCTTGGCCCAGTATTGGAATCATCTGATTCAAAATCCTCCTCAAACGACTGGGGGGTAGCAGTTTCCAGCTATGTCCATAACACCCCCTAGCATGGGCCAACCATATCCAGGTTCGTTCAATCCCAATTGGGGGGCACATGCTCAAACTCAATCCCCTATTCCAGAGTATAATTCTATGAGCTACTATCCTCTCCAACCACCACCGAATATGCCTGGGTCTTCACATTATATGTAGACTTCTTATGGGCCTACTAGTTTGCCGACCGGGCTTCCTCCTCAAAGCCACCAATACTCGCAGGTGAATCAACAGTTACTTTTTCTCGCCACTGTGGATCTTCTGGATTTGTCAACGATTTTAAATGATCCTATTCGTCACTCTCCCCAATGGCCTGTTATACCCACCAAGCTTCCATCGAACATTCCTAAATTCGACGGCAAAGAGGGAGAGGACCCAGACAATCACGTTATGAATTTTCACCTATGGTGCTCATCCAACTCGTTGATGGATGACTCTATTCGTTTACGTCTTTTTCAACGAACCCTCATAGGTTTTGTTGCGAAGTGGTATATCAAATTGCCACGAAGTTTCTTCTCTGACTTCAACACCCTAGCTATGGCTTTCCTTACGAATTACCAATTACCGATCCGTTATGACATGGGGATAGAGATTTTGACGTATTTTAAACAAAGCAAAGGCACTCATATATCTAATCACATCCATGAGTGGTGACGGAGATGAAGTCTCATTAAACTTGAGCTCCCCGATCATTTGTTGGCCGAGTGGTTCACAAAATCATTAGTGAACGACATCGGTAAGGACATTGCCATGGGTGGCGTAGTCATGGAAGAGTAGGCTATAAGTCGTGCTCAATATCTTGACCTCATTTATTCACAAACGGTAACCCTTTAAGATTTACTACATGATTGACCTCGTCCTAATACTTCCAGCACTTCAACTACTCCAGCTGCCTCGCATACAGCTGACGGTGTGGTTGGTACTGCCGAAGCCCAACCACATTCCACTTCAAACACAAACCCTAAATCTACTTCTTCTAATGTTCAAAATGCTCTGTCTCTTGCCCCTCCAACCGGCAAGACTTCAGAGGTAAATGCAGTTCAATCTACCCCTGCTGGTAAAAACAAATCTAAAAAGGGAAGGGGTAATAATAAGAAGGGAAAAAATAATTCTCAAGCAGAGCAAACCAAAACTACCCCTGTTGACAATCGGGATAAGCGCAAACCCCGATACCCTTGTCTTATCTATGGTGATGATCACTACATGAAGGATTGTCCACTACGTGCCAAGGTCACTAAGTTCCTTCAAGGAGCTCCAAAACCACCTACACCGACCGTTTTGTCCCAACCCTTCCCGTCTCAACAACAGGCTCAGTTGGTCATCCATGATCAACCCTCATCTTCTCCTACATCATATGTTTTGATGTGTACTGGCGATTCTAAGCAGATTAATGTTGCACTCACTACTCGAGCCAAAGATTATTCTACCTCTAAGGAGAAGGTTGATGATTTAACCCCACCATTGGCATAACCCTCTCCCATGACTCCACCTACCAATGGTCCTCTTCATCTTGAATGACCGAGCCTCGACACAGTTCTGTGACCCCCCCCAAAGGACGTCGTTTGGAAATCGGCTTTCAATCCTCACGCTCGTGCTACCTAGAACTACAACATTGTTGAAGATCTGGCTCAAGCACCTTATGCGATGTCAGCCCTCGAAGTCCTTCAGACTTGTCCCGCACAACAAAAGGCACTGTTGAAAGCTATCGGTGGAATCGATCCGACGGATATGAATTTGATAATCATTGACTTGGATGATCACATTCCAAGGTTACCCCCTCAACTTGCATTCCAGATCCAAGTGGTTGTCTCTGACAAAAACATTTTTCGAACCGTTATCCATGAGGGTGCCTCGACGTGTGTTATGTCTCTTGCTTGCTGGAAATCCATTGGCTCTCCTTCCTTGAATGAATCCCAGAACACTCTTAAAGCCTTCAATGGCTCCAGTTTTAAGCCCTATGGTGTTCTTACTTTGTTTCCCATCATGTTAGAAGGAAAAACGGTCCAAGTTGAAGTGGAAGTCTTTGACCCTCCCCTTGATTATAGTCTTTTACTTGGCCGCAGCTGGATTGATTCCATGTGCGCAGTTGTATCGACCCTTTTTCGTGTGGTCTGTTTCGCACATCAAGGTAAGGTTGTTACTATCGACCAACTAGCCTTCTTCAATTCTGATACCTGTACTGGCAACGTACCATTTATTTCTAAAACCCCACCGGGTTATGAGAACGTCGATGTAGGCCTTCTCAACGACTCTTCATTAATGGGTACTTTTCCCATTCCACCGCCCGATGTTCCACGCTCCTCAGTTGCTTCCATCAACATGATCTCTACATTGCCTCACGAATTTCCTGCATCTCACGACCCTTGGATAGTACCTGACCCTGGAGATCATCTTCGTTACGGCGACGCAATGTTGTTAAATCCGGTTGAATCCACCTACCAGGCCATTCAATCGACAACATCTTCTACCCCCTCTCTCGATGAGTTGTCTCCCGATCATTTTCGTGTTATTTTTCCCACTGACGAGATGATCATGTCCATCATGGAGGACACCCCTTGGGACGATGAGCATCATCGTTCCATCCTTTTTCTGGAGCAACATACCATTGAGAACTACCAATGGATTTCGCACCCGTCGACCGTTTTTGTCATTTCCACCATTCCTGAGTCTGCACACGATGTGTTTTCCAAAGGGAACTTAAGCAATATTTCGCCCACTATTCCCATTGACATATCCATCAAACCTCGGATTGTCGAAAATGTCCATATTGGAGCTTCGTGTTCTTTTGACGAAATCTTCGCCTACACATCCCTATTCAAAGAGTTTCGTGACATCTTCACCTGGAGCTATGAAGAAATGTTGGGTATCGACCCTGCGATTGTGATACATGAGATCAAGACATACCCCAGAGCTAAACCCATCTGGCAATGCCTTCGTCTAGTTCACTCACGTAAAGCGGCTGTTGTCAAGCTCGAAGTCGAGAAAATTCTTAAAGCCAACTTTATTTATCCGGTGGCTCTCATAGACTGGGTTTCCAATCTTGTCCCGATTGACAAGAAACAAGGCACCATTCGTGTATGTGTTGATTATAGGGATATTAACAAGGCTTGTCCCAAAGACAACTTTCCTACCCCCTTTGTCGATCAGATTGTCGACGATTGCATCGGAAGTGAAGTCTTCTCTCTCATGGATGGTTTCTTCGGGTATAATCAAATCAACATTGTTCCCGAGGATCAACATAAGACTGCTTTTATTTGTCCTTGGGGTACTTTTGCCTATAGGTAACTTCCTTTCGATCTCAAGAATGCTGGCGCAACTTTTCAACGCGCTATGTCTTATGCTTTCCATGATATCAAGCACATCGTTCAACCATATTTGGACGATTTACCTGCTAATTCAATGCGTTGACTCGATCACCCAACCCACCTCCGAGCCATTTTTGTTCGCTGTCAATTCTATTGTATACATTTGAATCCTCATAAGTGCGTTTTTTGATTGGAATCCGACCGTATTCTAGGTTTTATCATTTCGCGTCAAGGGATCCGAGTGGATCCTTTAAAGGTTGAGGCAATCCTTAATCTCCTTCCTCCTTCTACTCTTCACCAGTTGCAAAGTTTGCAGAGGAAAGCAAACTTTCTTTATCGTTTTATCCCAAATTATGTTGAGATAACTTGTGGATTTACGCGGCTATTAAAAAAGGATTCATAGTTCGTCTAGGATACCATTGCCAACAATGCTTTTGAGGCTTTGAATTTGTCCCTAACGCGAGCTCCGCTTCTCTTTCCCCCCGATTACAGTCACGATTATTTCCTCTACCCTGCTGCCTCAGATTACAACATTGGCATGGTTCTCGTCCAAGAAGATGATGCTAACGATGAACATGTTATCTACTACTTGAGTCGAAGTTTAACACCTACTGAAATCAAGTATTTGCATGTTGAGAAACTGGCCTTGGCTGCCGTTCAAGCCGTCCAACGCCTCTGGAACTATATCCTCTCACGCAAGACTACAGTGATTTCACATTGCAACCCTATGCAACACATCCTCACTCGTCAATTGCTAGGGGGAAAATACTCCAAATAGATTGTGATACTCCGAGAGTTTGACTTGGAATTTGAACGTGCCAAGTCTAAAAAGTCCTTAGTCTTTACTGAGTTGATATGCGACTTTCCCCATTCTACAACGGAAAATGTAGCAGCTGTTTCATTACTCGATGAATCTCTTTTCCTTATTAGCACTGATGATCTTTGGTATGGTGATATCATTATATATCTCCAAACCCAGACTTTCCAGCCAACTTTGTCCAGTACTGAACGACGTCGAATACGATACCAAGCTTGTCAATACATTATCCTTGGGGATACTCTTTATCGTCGGGGGATTGACTCTGTTTTTTGACGTTGTCTAACGTTCAACTAAGCCGAGAAAGCTCTAAATGACTTCCACTCTGGAGCCTATGGTGGTCATATGTCTGGGTATGCTACTACCCAGAAGATCTTACGAGCAGGGTATTTTTGGCCTTCATTATTTAACGATTGCATAATCGTTGTTCAAAAATGCCATGCCTGCCAGACCTATAACACCAAGATACAGTCACATTCTTCTCTTCTTCATCCTGTAGTCTCAGTTGGTCCCTTTGTGAAATGGGGCATCGATTTCATGACATGTCACCCTCACTCAGCCAGGGGGCATGGTTACATTATTGTAGCCATCGATTACTTTACGAAATGGGTTGAGGCGATGACGACATTTGATAACACTGGAAAGACCACAACATTATTCCTTTTTAATCACATCATAGCTCATTTTGGTGTTCCCCAAGCTATCGTCACTGATCACGATAGCCACTTTAGAAATTTTATGATGTCTAAACTTATTGAAAAGTTGGGTCTTTGCCATGATAACTCAACGCCCTATTACCCACAAGCCAATGGCCAAGTCGAAGCGATTAACAAAGTTCTCATAACTATGCTTCGACAAATGATAGAGATTCATAAAACAAGTTGGCACACAATCTTGTTTTTGGCATTGTGGGCATACCGGACATCCGTCAAGTCCGCTACTGGGTTTACACCTTTCCGGTTAGTCTATGGTGTGGAAGCCATTCTCTCAATTGAATGCGAGATACCCTCTTTAAAACTAGCTGTTGAACTCCTACCCAATACTTCTGCTGAGCAAGAACGTCTATTGTATCTTATGCGATTAGAAGAAAC
>JASDQU010946868.1:0-30617 GCA_032191745.1 Picea mariana
AATATATCAAACGGATACAAGATTTCATAATCTTTTTCAACCATTTAACTTTAATGAACTCATAACTTTTATTCAAATTGAAACATAACTTTTCTTAAAAATATAAATATACATAAATTACACTTTTAGTTAACTCAGACTGAACCAATAGTAATAAAATTATTTAATGAGCGGGAGTATAAAAAGTATGAATTTAAAAATAAAATGAAAAGATGCATTAGCGCATTTACCCTTTTGGTTTTAAAGAATAGGTAAAATGAAAAGATGCATTAGCGCATTTACCCTTTTGGTGTTGAATGAATAGGTAAAATTTATGACTTCAGCGATGGCTTTTTGTGACTATTGTAAATTGACCTGAGTTGTTTAATGAAGGAAGCTCTAGCCTTGCGTTCCTTGTCCCATACTCTGCAATTTTATTTGGCTCCCCTGGGCAATGGTACCCTGCAATATTTTTTTACTGTTATGCAAGGCGATTTTACTTTTCTGTTTTAAAACTTTTTAAATTCCATCTGCCCAACCATTAGCACCTCTGCAATTTTGGAGGTAGCGATTACGTTTCTGAGTCGACCTCTCCTTTGGGTAAAGTTTAGTTCCTTCTACTAAGCGAATTTTATACCTGTGTTAACCCCGGGGTGATTCATTCCTACGTGACTCGTTTCCAAAGTTTTCTGAGTGACTTCTTCAGCGATTTTTTGAGAATCCTGACAGTAGGTACAGTGACTATCTCTATCCTCTTTTTCTGACTGAAGGCGCGCCCTTTTGCTAGTGTGTCCTTGCCCATGTCCTGACCCTATTTTTGAGTAGAGTTCACTTGTTGAGTCGCGGTGGGTTGGGCACGATAGCCCATGATGGCCGCCTACGTCTTTCTATGGCATGGCATAGCGTTTGCCCCTTTAAAATGACTAGCATACCCTCCAGCGATATCTTTTATCCTAGCACATTTGTCAGCTTATCCTGTTAATTCCTTGGAATCCTGCGAGCTTTTTTAAGCATGAACTTACCCAGGTCTGTGAGCTATTCTATGCGTAAACTACACAGGTCTCCGTTGATGGCACTAAACTGATGCGGTGTAAAAACTTTATAAACCTTTGATTGTATAAGAGTCATTTTTCCTAAGTTTTTAATTTGCGTTGGGTGTGCTATTGTTTTGCACATAACCCTTGAATCGGTTGGTCAAACTCGATTGTCTTAGCCGTGGTTTCTGGCGTGTAACTGCGCCGAGTGATTTTGTCATCTCCCATCCATTAGGCCTGGCATCCAGTGCGTGGACTGATCGCCGAATGTTATTTTCCTGTGGCTTCTGACACCGCACCCCTTTCTTCTGTGTGTCTGACCGTTCCAGGCGGATCCCCATACGTACAGCGTGTATTCCTTCATGAACAGCGCTTAACTTTGCAACATAATATTTTTTGAAACACATTGCATGTTGACACCCATAGCCTTAAAGACCCTAATTTTTTTCAACTCTGTTTGATAGAACCTTCTGGCAGCAGCATTTCTAAGTTGTCTGCCTCTGCTCCCTTTTATTGAAAGGTGAATGTTGATCATCTTGGCTCCTATGAAGGCGAATGAGATGGTGGTCTCCGGATGACATCTTGTCTATGTCAATCTGTGCTTTTAACGCTGCCTGTCTCAACTGGGGTGTCAGCGTGATCAGTGTGATTCCCTAGATCGTTGAGTTTATTTTTCCTTCCTACATTTAAACCCCAATAAATTTAAGGCTTGCGCGCAACAGTGGCCTGCTTGGTCTCTGGTAGGCACTCTCAGCGGCTAGATTTATTGCTTTGACAACTTCAGCTGTGTTTTTGGGCGTGAAGGTTGGGTGGCTGAAATTTGGTTTTTACATTACTTAGGGTTTAGTCGTTGTACCTATGGTTTAGGAATTTGTAATGATTATATAATGTGATTGTTGTTATTTTTAATGGCAAGGCTACTTAACATAGAGGTAACGATATGGTCAATTGCTGGTCTTGTTTTAGTAGTTTCAATTATTATGAAAAACAATTACCACGAAAAGTCTTTGATTGATTCAAATCGAATTATCATTACAATGCAAAAGTGTTGATACAGTTAGGTTATGGTAACGTTAGTGTGGTGTTATTTTATTATTAATAATAAAATATAATTTCCTTATTATTTAATTGAAGGGTTATTGTGATATAGAAGGTGAGTTAGCGTTAGAACATACCCAAAGTAATGTAGTGGACATTTTAGATTGCTAAGTTATTTTAATATTATGTAATGGCATTGTTACCCTTTTTGTAATCTATTGTTATTGTACTATGCATGGAGTAACTTCATTAAAATATTTTGTGGGTAATAAGTAAGGGTAGTACTTTATTGCATTTTAAAATAAAGATATAAGGTTGGTGTTGATAACATGATTGGTAAATTGATTATTATTTTAATTGCAAGTTATTGTAATATGAGATATAATGGCAGTGTTATTTTATTGTAATGCTATTGAAGTTTTGTTGTTATTGACGACACATGAATTGTGAGGTCTTGAACTAAGTATCATGGATGATTACGATTGGGTAAATGGGGTTTGCAATTTCTTCAATTTACATTTTTCTAAGGATGGGTTGGATGACTCGTCGTCGATTAATGGAATTCATTGAGTAATTGGTTTGTGATTAATGCCAAGTGAGTCGTGGAAAATACCTTGTCTTAAATTTTGGTTAGTCGTTGTATGAGTCCTTTTATCTTGTGCCTTTTGTAGAGGAGGTGGTTTCTCTTTAATTATTATTCTGTCCGGTTGCTTAATTTCTTGCTTGGTCTGTTGTGTCGGGTGGGATGTAGACCCCTCCTTGTAGCCTTAGTACATAAGTCTATGTCTATGTGTATTTTCTGTGTAAGGAATCCAGTGCCATATCAAGAGTCTCGGGCCCTTTAAAGGTAGGGTTTCCACTCTTGCGACACACCTGACAGAGATTACTAGTTTCTGCCTGAGTAGTTGGCTAGGAGCCTATCTGACCTTCTCTCTCTCCGGAGCAGAGGACTAAGATTAAATGCACTGCTTTCCTGTGCAGAAATAGTAAAATCTACTGTTATGGATTCTTCCTTTTGTCTATGTCGTTTAATGCTTGCAGTTACTTGTCATGCGCCTTATGTCTTCTTGTTGTGTTCATCATGGTTGCATCTTGTTAGTCATCGGGTGGCGACGTAGAGTCAAGTGTGTCTGTTCCCTCTTTACTTGCGTGCACACACCTTAAACAAAAAAAAAAAAAAATTTGCACCTACTATCAGAGTTGTTGTCGTAATGAGGAGGGTTGTTACACGCATGCTCCTGGTCATATCGGGCCATGTGGCCAAGCACTAGCCCCTCGGACTATGCATTGGCCCTTCCCTCGCGCTCTAGCTCTTGGTTTTCGGGCATGGTCAAAGGACCCGTGGCTTAACATACTTACTCGTGCACATATTGTAGGGATAGACCCCGGTTCTATTGGGTGGCATTCAAATGGTGGTGCAAGACCAGGGGTTGTCCCTTTATCTAAACTTTCATATGTGGTGTCCGCAAGTTTAAACCCTGCGCTCTCTCGTGGCCATATGGGGCGGAAATACAACCAAGGGCTGGGGCTAGGCCCCAGCCCTTCCCGCCTCCGATCAAAACTTAAAGTAAACATAAATAAATACTTTTCCACTTATATAATAAGAACCAACAGTGGCCCGGGTGGTTAGCCCGGTCCTGTCAGTCCGTTGCGCAGAGGAGAGGTCATGGGTTCGACCCCGGTAAAGACCATAAACTTTTACACAAACCATGAACCAACCACAGGGTGATACATGGCAACCCATGACTGGGCCACGTGGCACCTCAACACCCAACCAAAAACTGCCAAGTGTCGAATGCCGGATGGTCCACGTCACCTACCACCGTACCTGCCCAGTCACCTACTGACGTCATCCTGTGCCACATGTCACCCTTATAGTGGTGACACGTGTCACCCATAGATTGGTCCAACTGTACCTATCATGCTCCATCACCTACCATGTGTCATCTCCAGGAGTAGCCACATCAGCTGTACAGACTATACGGACTGTACAGTCATCCCCTTTTTTTTGCCTGTTTGGGTTTTCAGACATAACATGATATCTTTCACATACGAAGCCCGTTTGAAAAAGTAAATATATGGTCGAAATCAGGAAGATGAGACATACGCAATGGCACTGGTTTCGTTCGATTCCGAGCACTTTCATTTTTGAGCCTTTTTTAACCCTGTCAAGCTTCTAGATCCAATTCTGGATCATAGATAGGTTTTGAATGGCAAAATGTGAGAATTTAAACAATGATCTCAGACATGTTTTAAATGGTAAAATCGTGAGCATTAAACAATGGTCTCAGACATGTTTTGAACAACAAAATGTGAGCATTTAAACAATGATCTCAGACATGTTTTGAATGGTAAAATTGTGAGCATTAAACAATGGTCTCAGACATGTTTTGAATGGTAAAATTGTGAGCATTAAACAATGGTCTCAGACATGTTTTGAATGGAAAAACATGAGAATTTAAACAACGATCTCATACATGTTTTGAATGGTAAAATTGTGAGCATTAAACAATGGTCTCAGTCACATTCTGAATGGCAATTCGTGAGCATTTAACCACAATCTTAGCCACGTTTTGAATGGAAAAGTCATGGGTAATTGATTAGCTATCACAGTCTCATTTTAAAAGGGAAAAACATGTACAGGGACACACCAAAAGGGCATTCATGGCTATCCGTAATTAAAATATGCAGAATGATGTGCCAAAAATGCACCAGAAAGAACTCCATGTTGCCAACATCATTTAAAAGGGAAAAATGCTAGCAAAATGCATACATGGAAATGAATTCATTTTCCATTGCTAGGATACCAATGCCACGCAGACAGGAATACAAAAAAAACATTTTTCATCTTCCAGACACCAATATAAAATGCAGATCGGAAATCAAACGTTCTTCCCATTGCCAGAGTACCAATACAATGCAAACAGGAATACAAAAACGTTTTTCATCTCCCGGACACCAATATAAAATGAAGATAGGAAATCAAATGTTCTTCCCGTTTCCAGAGTACCAATACAATGCAGACAGGAATACAAAAACGTTTTTCATATCCCAGACACCAATATAAAATGCAGATAGGAAATCAAACGTTCTTCCCATTGCTAGAGTACCAATACAATGCAGACAGGAATAACAAATAAGAACGTTTTTCCATTTCCAGGATACCATTATAAAAATGCAGACCTAAAATCAATTCGGTTTTTTTTTTCATTGCTAGAATACCCAAAAATTTGCAGACCAGAAATCAATTTGTGCTTCCAATGTTATAACCCTAATACAATTCATACAACAGTAAGAGAACACAAGGATCTGATGGGAAAGGTCATGGAATGATTGTCGGGGTTTCTATCAGTCAAGGCATAGAGAAAACCAACTAGGACACAAGATAATCCACATGCAGAGGTCATTGCCAAATGGCGGAATCAACAATCAGCCAGGGACAAACGTCAAGGGTAGCCGGCTAATAGATTCATCCTTTGCTCATCATCCTGACACAAAAAATCATGGCGTTGAGATCCATAGGTCTTTTAATGCTAAGGCGACGACCATAAATCAAGCTCCTGGCTGATTTCTCAAGCGAGGACTGGTGAGCTAGGGATGAAGGCTAAACAACCATGAAGGTCACAATCAACACATCAAGGTGGTCAAGACATGTGGGAAAACGAAGGCCATGGGAGTCAACAACCATCGATCTAGGCTAAGGAAAGTTTCAGTCACCAATTTTAAAAAAACATCATTTTACTTTTCCATTAAATAGCAGATCCAAGTATAAGTCCTAATACATTCTACCATACAAAAATGAAGAGAGTGTACCATTGCCTGATCACTCGCTCTGAATGACGTCCCATGTGCTCCGTGCAACTCCCGCTCGCTCACCGTCGAGACTTCACCGGTACCTCCCAGCCAATGCTAGGGGTACTCTTCTTCCCCCTTAGCCCCACGAGCTGCAAAGGGGCCACACACTCACTATCCAGATATTTTGACTAGCTCCCAGCTCACCTCACAAGGCTGAGCTACCACTCCTCACTGAGCTGGGTATCCCAACTCCCACAAGTTAAGTCAGTCAAGTAGATATTTCTGTAGCGTAACGTTACGAAAACAGAAGAAGATCCTGCATCCTTCTCCTTCCTTCATTATATAGAGTTTCAAACTTCCTTTCTTTCCTAAAATCTCATTTCATTAAAGTTTTACAAATAAATTCCTCAAATTTCCTCTCCGTACAAGTGTCCCCCATCCCCTACATTCCTCCATAATTTAATTTCTTTAATTTATTAATTATATTTATTTACCTCACCCACCTAGAGTTACTCCTAGAATCACTCATAGGTGTCCCCAAATTCTCTTACAGGTTTTAATGGCTTTCCCTATTATTAAATTGCTAGTTTAGTTTAAATTAGAAATCTCTTAAATGGTAGATACTTTTTCTAAGTTTGACTTTTTGCTTTTTCCCTTTTTATGTTTACCTCTTTTCCTAGTTTCCTAATTTTTTAGATTTTCCCTCTTTCCCCTTTTTAATTAGAACTCAAAAAGGCAGTTGTGGAAATTAACCCTTTTTCCCTTTTCTCATTTAATTAGTATTTTAAAATTATCAAAATAATAAAACCATTAATTCCCCTTTTTCTTTTAAATTTTATTCCAACATATTTTATTTTTTTATGAATAAATTAAATTTCTTATTCCTTTCGTGTTACAAGATTTAACGAAGGTCATAATTATTATTTATGTGGTTTTTATTTTTATTATTATTATTGTTATTTTTTTTTTATAGAGAGATAAAATTTTACCACTAGCATAGTTTAGACTTAAACCTTAAATTTTCGTACAGGGCGACATTTAATTAGGGGTAAAACCATGAAGATGGGTTAACACTTTTGCTTGTTTTATGACAATTTTTTTTTTAATTTTAACAGGTTCTTACTTCCGGTAATCAAAAGTATTTTTTTTATTTAGAATTTTATTTTACTGTAAAAACAAAACTTGTGAAAAATTTTATTAGCTTTCTACTGAATATTTTTCAATTTTTGTTTATTGAGATTTGATATGTCAATTTGGCAATTGTTTGACAGTATCTTCCTTAAAAATGAAGGGAAAGACAATGAGTTATTTTTTCCCACAACAATGTATTCATTATTAAACTTTTGTTTTTGACAAATGAAATATACTGCAACAATCTACAGAGACTCTATTTTGTGATGAATATAGCTTTGAATCTAATGGATGAATATTATAATTTCTATAACTTTTTGAAGTTGACCAATCTGAAAAAATTACAGATTTTAAACACGTGTTTTCCTCCACCATGTATCTATCTTTATTTTTACTTAAAAGTAAAATCTAAAAATACCCTTTTGAATAGAACAGTTTAAGGATTGTGAATATAAATTTTCTATAATTTTCCATTGTGTATTTTTAGAGATATGGATTTTCCATTTCACCAAATCATAATCTCACTTAAAAATATTATGTAGTGATTGTTTTATAAAAATAAATAAAATTAGATAAAAACAATGAAAATGAAAAAAAATTATACCCAATGAAAGTAGGTTCAATTTTAAAAATGTTCGTATCAATTATGAAACTAAATTATGAATATTTGTAGGATTCCACTACCTCCAAAGATGAAGTAAGATGGTGAGAATTTTCAGTTTCTTGCAAACAGTCTCATTTTTAGGTTTACAGTCGAAATATTCTTTCGGTTGAAACCTAGTTTTTAACGGAATCCGTTAAAAATAAGTGTTTCATCCTAAAATTCTTTCGGTCGAAATATGCTTACCACAGAAAAACAATTCATCCGAAAAACATTGTACCCAAATTTTGAGGAAGCCATTAAATTTGACATGAAAATTTCCGGCCGAAAAATTGCCACTAGGAATTTTGGAGACCTGATTGTCACGAAAGTGTTATCCATCTTCATGATTTTACCCTTAGGTAATTTGATTTAAACATTTCTTAACACGTTATTTGTCCTAAGGCCATCTAGGTTCATTCATCTATCATCAACAGCGTGACGTGCCCTTCAGGATGCACTAGGTGCTCCAAGGGTGTCACTCACCTTAATATGTTTCCCTTGCGTGACGTGCCCTTCAGGATGCACTACATGATCCAAGGGTGCCACTCGCCTCTTGACTGACTTGGTAGGCATCAATAACCCCTAGAGTCAATACTCCACCAGGTGAACTTGTGGAAGATTAAGGGCCTCTAAAGAATAAGACCCCAACCTTATTGTGTGCCCCTTAGAATCATCATGAGCGATTGTTTCAATATGCCCTCACGGCATCGTGGGTCCTCTTGAACTAGGTAATCATTAACCTACAGTTCGAGCCACGGTGGGAGTGCTAGTAGGCTATGGCAGGGCTATTGTCCACACCTCTCCCTCGACATCTCTGGTAGTCATGCATGACCCCTTTACTCCACATGTGAGTCTATTCGGAAAGCTATCGTCAGCCTGCATCATCATCAAATCATGTCAAAACATATCCATATCATATCATTTAATCAAATGCACTAATATCACAGTAAAACAATCAAACCCCAATGGTACACTCCTTGACTCGATCCGGAGTCCAAGGGGTTCCATCGATGCCTCTGCATCCTTGAGGTCCAAAATCCTACACACTCAATAAACCAAGTCAATAGCACCTGTCTATGTCAATGCAGTAAAACAACATGTCATCAACCCATAATGTCTCATAATCAAAATCAAAGGTTTTAATAGCATAGTAATCTGGATCACTTGCAAGCAAGTGTCCTCAAAGAATAAGTTCGCTCAGTGTGCCAGAGCGAGATATTACAATCAATCACCATCAGACACTCCATTTTTTATTATCATTTTAGTTTACTATTTCTAGTAGATAACAAAACCCTAATCTTATCATTTTTGCTATCAGTTATCAGTTTAGTTTACTATTTCTAGTAGATAACAAAACCCTAATCTTAATAAATGGGGAATAGATAAAAAAAAAAAAAAACCTAATCTTAATATATAGGGAGGGTATATTTTACTTATTAAAACCTTCAATAAATATAATAAATAGGGAAAGCATATTTTACTTATCAATTCCCTTAATACTTTTGTTTAGTAGATTTAAATTAGTTATAAACCTCAACTTAAGGGAAGACATATTTTACTTTTGTTTGGTAGATTTAGATCAATTATAAACCTCAACTTTAGGGAGGACATATTTTACTCATTAATATCATTAATCCGCTTAATACTTTTGTTTATATATTTAGATGAGTCATAAATCTCAACACATAAATTTACTAGTACTAACTTGTAGACTGTTAATGCTAACTACAGAAAAAAAATGTAAAAAAACAAATCTCTTATATATCTGTAATATATGAACAATGCATTTAAATGAGACAAACCATATATCTGTAACCTTGTCGATATCATGCTTCAACCTTATAAAAATATTTAAAGCACTCATGCTTTCACACTAACTAAACCCCTTATACTATGGAATTATTCAAAAAATGATTCAAACTTCATTCCATTCCGCTCAGTTCAAACCATTTTGGTAGTTGTTTTTGCAAACCAATATAATCTCTCCATATTGTTGCGGGAAACCCTTCTTTCGCACGCCCTTCAGTTGATACCTTATAGAAAAAAGGCCATGGCCATGGGCAGTGGGTTTTTTCTTTTTTCCATAGACCGTTATATTAGTGTAAGGCCTAGGAAATGAACATCAAGTATATCAACAATATCTTTTATTTTTTATATCAACCATATTTTATATTTTAATTTTTTGTTTTATATATATATATATATATTGTAGATGATATTATAATAATAATAATAATTTATTTTTAAGGTCATAGCTAAGCCATACATCAAATTGGTGTATGAGATCCCCTCGACCCAACGATTTTATTAGTAAAGTCTACATAGGTATACATACCCTACCCCCCTCTTGATTTGAACATGTGATCTCTTAGGAGGAAACACATGTACTTAACCATTACACCCACTCAGGTTGTAAACTTGATTGTTTATAATACTAACAAAACTACATTATAAAAGTGGTTCACATGGGAGGAGTTCCCACAAAGTTATCTCGAAGCAAAGGAGGAGTTCCCACCAACTACTCTGGTAGAGGGACAACATCCTACCAAACTTCCTTTCATATTTTGGCCATAACTTTTGAGTCAAATCCATGTTTTGTGCATTCCTTATACCATTGGAAAGGCCTTTATCAGATCTACAACTTCTAGGTTATATGTCAACAACCTTGAAGAACATAACACCTCAACCATGAGTAGAGGAACCGAGAATCACATTTAGGGAAGTTTATACAAAAATTAAATTAATTGATGCTTAATTTCTATGGGTTTGAATGATTGTTTTCAATATTTTATTTTGAGGTTACTTTGAGGTTACTCATCTCTTTTGTGTCGAATGGTTCTAGGTACTAATTCCAAGGGAGGTCATACTCAATAGCCTCACAATGCGATATATAGCCAAGGACAATAGAGAAACAAAAACAAAAACAATTTTCGCAGCAATAAGAAAATCAAAGGTAATCAAACTCAAATGATTGAAGAGGGAGTCTGAACCCTATGATGATTAAATCTCTGAATTTCCAAGGCAATTATTACTGTGGGAGAGGTGAACTTTAGCCAAAATCTATGATGGACTGCTAGCGCTAAAAGAAAATTTTGAAATGTAACTGCTATCTTTGTTCTCATCATTACTAAGAGGATAAAGACAATTGTTGGTAAATTAAAGGTCATGGGGGAAGGCGGAAGGCCAAGAGTCAATTTGAACTTCAATAAATATAGGGATTCTATCCAAGAAAAGGGATTTTGGCTCTTTAAGGATTGTACATTTTCTGAACTATTTTGGGAATATAATGTTAACTAAAATTGAGAAGGCTTCCTTGGAGCTTTCATGTATTATTTCATAAAATTTTAATGAGGAGAATCCTATTTGGCGAAACAATTTTCGAAAGAGATTTTATTCCTATGTTGGATGTATTGCAAACTATTCCCTTGCATTTGTGTCACCACTCAAGTTGTATAAGAATTCTCTTCATGTTGTAAATTATTCTTCTATATGATGGATGCATTCTTATTTTTTTTCATAGATTATTTCTTTAATTCATTGGCACATAATAATTTAAATGATTGTATAAATGTTAGACTAATCTTTGTTTATAGTTGTTTATTCACGTTCTTCTCTTTGATTTGTGTCAACAATTTCTGGGGCCCTTCAAAAGAGTATGGATAATTATGTTTTTACTTCCTGGATACCTTAGTTTGATTTAGGCGCATGCATCTTAGATTAGTTGCATTTCATTCTTTAACTTAGGAAACCTTCATTGGTGGAGTAGGTCTCAACTGATAAAAAAAAAAAACCAGAAATACAATCTAAATGGGTTCCCTATTTTGAATAATGAGAGGTCTGATTGGGACTTACTATTAGCGGTAACACTTGTTGTTGACAAAGGGTGATTTTTCCTACATTATAAAGGAGCCACAACTGGGACCAATCTATAGATAAATAAAATTGAATCTTAGCGGACCAATCCCTCCTCAACAGTAAACCATAACTTTCTAGAATATCAACAACAACAATGTCAATAACTTGATGAACTCTAGGATCAGATGAAAGTATAATAAGGACATATTTGGGTTCCCCTCTTACTTCAACATCTAACCTATCTAATTGTATGATCCTCGTGGTAGTCAGTTGTGGGACAACATTTATTCTTCAACATACTGAGTGTGGCATGATATAGGAAGAAGCACTAGAATCTGCTAAGAAATTTTGTACATTGAAATCAAAAATATCATTTGTAACTAGAAAAGGAGGAACCTAGGGATTCAATTGTGTGCCTGTACCTATTGCATTTATGGAATATTTGATTTTGATTTTGTGTACTGCCTTTAATTCAACAACTTTAGGAATTTTTCTAGCTGCAATAATAATTTTGTTCTGGGGATTATTCGGATTTAAAGTATCGCGAAGCATATCATGTTGTTGCAGTAGTGAGCATATATCATACATATCAATGTTAGATTTATTTTTCTTCATGTCTTCAATAACATTGTGATGCAGGAGCATCGCCCACATCAAGCGAGTCAACACGGAAAGCGGAAGACAGCTGGACAGAAGCCAGCACAAATTTTGAATTTCCCTTAGATTGATGCGCCAAACTTTAAATGTAATAATTTAATGAGGTGCACTTGTACATTGTAAATGGAACTTGAGCGGATGCTCTCGTCCTTAGGTAGATAGACGCCATTTAAAATAGTTAATACAGGTAGATAGAAATTTAATTCTAGATTTGATAGCTTTAGAGCACAAGAGGGAAACGGGATATAGACACCCTCATTGTGAATTTGTAACATTATTATTGAAGCAAAAGAAGAGAAAGAGCATGCAGAGAGCTGTGTAAAAGAAAACCCATGTACTGATATTTGAATTAATAGAAGAAGCTTTGATTCAAATTCATGGTTATGTGTCTGTTCTCTGTGTATTGATGTTATGCTCAATTGATGTTTGCTTCCAGTTATACATTTGTTTTTATATGCTGTGTATATAATTTCATGTTTGAATTGAAGTCTGAGAGAAAGTGAGAATGAGTTTCAATTGTTTCTCTATTTGAGCAAGGATTCCTACAAGGAGTGCAGTTGAAGTCAGTCGCAAGGAGTGCGTTGACAGAAGGCTCAAATAGCTAACTTTTGTTCTCATTCACCCAAGGGTGCAGTTGGGTACAATATCCATGCAAGGAGTGCGCAGGATGAAAGAAGTTCAGGGTTTCAAACCTGAGTGATAGTTGAGAGACTGTTGCTGCAGGAATGTGCAGAGTCAAGGAGCTTCAACACTCAGTCGAGGTTGAAGGGTTGCCACAAGGAGTGCATGCAAGAGTTTTCTTGAAGGACTTGAAGTCATGGAAAAAGCTCAGGAGAGATAAGGCCTTCAAGTCATTGAAGGATAGCATAGAGAAGTCATGCCTTGAAGGTTGGCAATAAGCGTCATAAGTTTATGCTGCAGGTGACGAGTTCTGTGGAGGGGAACACTTAGAAATTTTGGAGATCTCATCAGGAGGGAAGGACGATCGATATTCTCCGAGGAGAATCAACGAATCACTGTGAGCCATTGGATCTTGCGGAGCTGCAGGGGAGATACTACAGGTATCCCCATAGCGTTCAAATCCTCAGAAGGGGCAGAGCCATTGATTAGGACCACGAGGACCATTGGATCTACTCATGAGTCAGCACATTGGGGTTTTGTGAGTTGAAACTCCAAATCATTTCAACGGAAATCGTGATATAGCGATAAGCAATATCCTGATAGTGAAAGAACAATGTGTGGGCCACAGCAGAGTTGGTGAGTGGAGAACAAGTGGCACAAGCCATTGGGGTTTCGTGACGAGAAGTCCCGATACAATAGCATTCGGATTCGTGAAATCGTGAACCCCAAAATCCTGATAGAAGTGACGGGAATTGGAAAGGTCAACTCGCACATGTGCATCGAAGCTTTGGCACATCGGGTATCGGGAGTCGGTAAACCAAAGTGTTTGATCTCACGAGTAGCGAGATCGCGATAGAGCAGAAGTCTCGACGGGGTAAGGATAAGGTCAATGTTGACTGGCCATCGGGTCTCGGGGGTTTGAGAGCCTAGTGATCGACCTTTGACATCACAAGTTCGTGAGCTCCGATTCCCCGATAAAGTAAAGGAAAGAGGGGGAATCATGAGAAAAGAGATGTGGGTGCAGATTTCCCAATAGAGAAATAGAAGAATATTTCAGGTTCTTTGGGCCGAACAAAAGAGATGATCCTGTGAGAGTGGGCGTGCCTGCAGGTGCGGCTGCATTAGTTTGGTATCAGAGCACAGAAAGAGTCTTTGATTTCTGTAATAGAGAAGAAGAGAATTCATCATGCCGCCAAGGAGAGAAAGTCAATCATCTGATCTAGAGGATAGGGAAATGCAGAGAAGAAGATGTAGGCAGGTAACAAATCCATAAATGGAGAGACAGATGTGTGATCTTTGAGAAAGACTTGAAGACATGGAGATAGCACAAAGGCATACAGCTAGTGCAGGGGATATTAGTGATTCCGAAAGCGAGATTGAGGCTGAACTTGAGGAGGAAGTTGCAGCCGAAGATGCATCAAATGAATGTTTGATCAAAGCCATTGCCAGGATGGGTGCAAGAGTGAAGATGGACATTCCAGTTTACAAGGGAAACTTGGATGCCGAGGAGCTACTAGATTGGATTAGAGCTCTGGATACTTACTTTGACTATGAAGACGTCGAAGAGGATAAGAAAGTCAAGCATGTTGTTACACACTTGAAAGGACATGCAACATTGTGGTGGGACGAGCTACAAGCTAACAGATGCTGCAAGGGCAAGCAGAAGATCAAGAGCTGGGACAGGATGATCGTGAATATGAAAGCAAAATTCATCCCAAGAGACTATCAAATTACTCTATTCAGGAGGATGCAGAACTTGAGACAGAATTTGATGACAGTAAAAGAATACACTGAGGAATTCTATTGACTGAACATTAGGGTAGGTCATCGGGAGAGCGATGATGAGAAGGTGGCCAGATATCTGAATGGTCTGAGATATGACATTCAGGATGAATTGAGCATGCTAACCATCTGAACGGTGGAAGATGCTTACCAATTGGCTCTAAAAGCTAAGGAGAAGCTGAGCCAAAAACAGAGTCATAGGGGCCGAGGCAGAAGCCAGCCCAGAGGCAAAGCAGTTGCCCAGGACAAATTTCAGAAGCCCAAGGAGGAGTGGAAGAAACCTCGGGGTAAGGAAGAGAGAGGTGGAACCTCACAGCGAGGAAAACAATATGCTGAGTAGAGAGGACAGCATAATGAGCAGAGGGGAGATTATGCTGATGGAAACACTTTTCCTCGTACCAGAGGTAGAGGAAGAGGAAGAGGTGGAGTAATTACATGCTTCACATGTGGAAAGAATGGGCACAACTCTTACGAGTGTCCAGATAAAAAGTAGGACATTGAAGAAGCTCACATCACCGAGGCATAAAGGTGGGATGTTGAGGCAGAAGACATTGAAGGTGGAAGATCACTTATGATGCGAAAAGCTCTTTTGACACCTGAGAAGGAGGTGGAGAGTTCAGTCCAGAGGAGCAGATTATTCCAGAATTCTTGCAAAACCAAGGACAGGGTGTGCAAGGTTATTGTAGACAGTGGAAGCATCGATAATCTCGTTTCAACCGAGATGGTGGAAAAGTTGGAGCTGGAGACGATTGATCATCCAATACCATATAGAATTTCTTGGTTACAGAAAGGACACCAGGTAACTGTTACTAAACAATGCTTAGTTGAATTCTAGATAGGAGGATATAATGATAAAATATTGTGTGATGTTATTCCTATGGATGTTTGTCATTTATTTTTGGGTAGACCATGGCAATATGACATAAATGTGATTCATGATGGGAGAATGAACACATACACCCTAGAGAAAAATGGGATAACCCATATGTTGCTTCCAATTAAGGATAAGGAGGTGAAGCCAGAAGTAAGCAACACTATACTTCTCATGAGTGGGAAGGAACTTCTTATGGAGGTGAAGAAGAAAGAAGATCCACAATTCTTTGTGGTTAGGAAGCCGAGAATTGTATTGACCAACACGAGAGTGGATGATTTTCCAGATGAGATTTAGGAACTGCTGGAAGAGTTCGTTGATATAGTCGTGGACGAACTACCTCGTTTGTTGCCACCGGTCAGGAGTGTGAGCCATCATATTGACCTCATACCAGGAGCTAGTTTTCCAAACAAATCCACGTACAGATTGACACCGCAAGAGAATGAGGAATTTAAAAGACAAGTCCAAGACTTGTTAGACAAAGGGTCGGTTAGAGAAATCTTGAGTCCATGTGTTGTTCCAACAGTACTCAGTCCGAAGAAAGACGGAGGCTGGAGGATGTGTACCGACTCAAGGGCGATAAACAAGATAACCATCAGGTACAGGTTTCCATTGCCGAGAATGGATGATCTGATGGACTGCTTGAGTGGGGCAAGGTATTTTTCAAAGATTGATTTGAAAAGCGGATATCACCAAATTCGCATGAGAGAAGGTGATGAATGGAAGACAGCCTTCAAAACAAACGAAGGATTGTATGAATGGCTTGTCATGTCATTTGGCTTGACGAATGCACCAATTACCTTCATGAGGTTGATGAACGAAGTCCTGAAAGAGTTCATCAGGAAATTTGTCATCGTGTATTTGGATGACATACTGATTTTCAGTAAATCAGTGGCAGAGCATTTAAAGAATTTGGCTACAGTGATGCAGAAACTACAGTAGGAGAAGCTACTGATAAACATGAAGAAATATTCATTCATGAAGACAAAGCTCATTTATCTGGGTTTTGTTATTTCTGCAGATAAGTTGAGAATGGATCCAGAGAAGGTGGAAGTAATCAAGAATTGGCCATCACCGAAAAATGTATTTGAGGTGAGAAGTTTCCATGGTTTGGCTAGTTTCTATCGGAAATTCATTAGAAATTTTAGTGGAATTAGCGCAGCAATGCTGGATACAGTAAATAAAAGACATAAATCTTTTCACTAGACAACAGAGGCCGAGAAGAGTTTCAATCTGTTGAAACAGAAGATCACAGAACAACCGGTTTTGGTGTTGCCGGATTTTCGAAAGACATTTCAAGTGAAATGCGATGCAAGCGGGTTTGCAATAGGAGTGGTCTTGAGTCAGGAAGACGGGTCGATTACATACTTCAGCGAGAAGCTGAATGAGGCAAAATTGAAATACTCCACATACGACAAGGAATTTTATGCTATCATTCAGGCACTGAAAAATTGGAGGCATTACTTGATCCCGAAAGAATTTGTTTTGTATAGTGATAATCGGGCATTACAGTTTGCGACTCAACAAGAGAAGTTGAATTAGAGACATGTAAAATGGGTAGAGTATATGCAAAATTTCACATTTGTGATTAAGCACATTTCAGGTATTGCTAACAAAGTGGCTGATGCTTTGAGCAGGAAGTGTTTGTTGTTGCAGGAGTTCTAAGTCAAGACGTTGGATTTTGCTGATCTCAGGGACATGTATGTTGATGATCAGGATTTCAAGGAAGCGTATGAAGCAACTGAGAATCTAGTTCTCAGAGATAGGAGCTAGTGGGCTGAGTATATGATCCAAGAAGGAATGCTCTTTAAGGGTAATCAACTATGTATTCCAAAATGCTCCATGAGGGAGAACCTGTTGAAGGAGAAACACAGTGGAGGCTTGGCAGGGCATTTTGGTCATGACAAGACATTTGCAAAGCTTAGCGAATCATACTTTTGGCCAAGGATGCGATCAAAGGTCAAGAAATTTGTGGATAAATGCAGAATTTGCCATCATTCGAAGGGCAGAAGGTCGAATGCAGGTTTGTATCAACCGTTACCCATACTAGAGAGGCCATGGGATGAAATCAGCATGGATTTCATATTGGGATTTCCAAGAAAACAAAGAGGATTTGACTCTATCTTTGTGATAGTGGATAGATTTTCCAAGATGGCACATTTTATCCCATGTCAGAAAACCAATGATGCAATGCACATCAAAAATCTGTTTTTCAAAGAAGTCATTCGACTTTACGGCCTACCGAAAAGAATAGTTTCGGACAGAGACACAAAGTTCATAGGGAATTTTTGGAGGGAGTTATGGAAGAAGTTGGGGACTAACTTGATGTTTAGTTCTGGGTATCATCCTCAGACGGATGGACAAACCAAAGTGGTCAACAGAAGTCTGGGAGATTTACTGAGAAGCTTGGTGATAGAGCACCACAACAGCTGGGACAATATATTGCCACAGGCAGAGTTTGCATACAACGACTCAGTAAATAGGAGCACAGGAAAAATTCCATTTCAGATTGTATATGGTATACAGCCGAGAGGATTTTCTGAACTGAAGGATTTAGAACAGACTGCTACTAGGAGCGCTAGTGCAGAAGAATTCGCAAAGACGATGAAGGAACTTCACAGCAAGGTGAAGCAGCGACTGCTGGATTCAAGTCGGGAATACAAACGCAGAGTCAATCAGCATCGGAGACAACTTCATTTCAAAGTTGGTGATCTAGTTCTGGCACATTTGAGGAAAGAGAGGTTCCCGAGGGGAACATACAATAAATTGAAAATGAAGAAAATTGGGCCATGTAAGGTTTTGAAGAAATTGGGGGAAAATGCTTACGAGATTGAATTACCGGATGGAATCGGAATATCTCTGATATTCAATGTCTTGAATTTGTACCCATACAAGCCTGGGGAAGCAGGAACAGGAGATGAGTAGCCAGTGATCCAGTGGACGAAGAAGATGCTAGTTGCAGAGAAGCCACAGATGGAATGCATACTGGACAAGAGAGTGAGCAAAATGACCAGGCAAAAGAAATACTTTGAGTATCTGGTCAAGTGGAAGAATCATCCAGTGGAAGATGCCAGCTGGGAGACTGAAGCAGAGATACAGAAGCATGGATATATCGTGTAGGAGCTCATGGAAAGGGGCCCATGAAATTTTTCAAGCGAGGGAGTATGATGCAGGAGCATCGCCCACGTCAAGCAAGCCAGCGCAGAAAGCAGAAGACAGCTGGACAGAAGCCAACGCAAATTTTGAATTTCCCTTAGATTGATGCGCCAAACTTTAAATGTAATAATTTAATGAGGCGCACTTGTACATTGTAAATGGACCTTGAGTGGATGCTCTCGTCCTTAGGTAGATAGACGACATTTAAAATAGTTAATACAGGTAGATAGAAATTTAATTCTAGATTTGATAGCTTTAGAGCGTAAGAGGGAAACGGGATATAGACACCCTCATTGTGAATTTGTAACATTATTATTGAAGCAGAAGAAGAGCAAGAGCATGCAGAGCGCTGTGTAAAAGAACACCCATGTACTGATATTTGAATTAATAGAAGAATCTTTGATTCAAATTCATGGTTATGTGTCTGTTCTCTGTGTATTGATGTTATGTTCAATTGTTGTTTGCTTCTAGTTATACATTTGTTTTTATATGCTGTGTATATGATTTCATGTTTGAATTGAAGTCTAAGAGAAAGTGAGAATGAGTTTCAATTGTTTCTTTGTTTGAGCAAGGATTCCTACAAGGAGTGCAGTTGAAGTCGTCCACAAGGAGTGCGTTGACAGAAGGCTCAAATAGCTAACTTTTGTTCTCATTCACCCAAGGGTGAAGTTGGGTACAAAAGTCGTGCAAGGAGTGTGCAGGCTGAAAGAAGTTCAGGTTTGCAAACCTGAGTGAGAGTTGAGAGATTGCTGCTGCAGGCATGCGCAGAGTCAAGGAGCTTCAACACTCAGTCGAGGTTGAAGGGTTGTCGCAAGGAGTGCATGCAAGAGTTTTCTTGAAGGACTTGAAGTCATGGAAAAATTTTAGGAGAGATAAGGCCTTCAATTCATTGAAGGACAGCGTAGAGAAGTCATGCCTTGAAGGTTGGCAATAAGCGTCGTAAGTTTACACTATAGGTGACGATTTCCGTGGAGGGGAACACTTAGACATTTCGTAGATCTCATCAGGAGGGAAGGACGATCGATATTCTCCGAGGAGAATCAGTGAATCACCGTGAACCGTTGGATCTTGTGGAGCTACAAGGGAGATACTGCAGGTATCCCCATAGCGTTCAAATCTCAGGAGGGGCAGAGCCGTTGATTAGGACCATGAGGACCGTTGGATCTACTCGTGGTTCAGCACATCGAGGTTTCGTGAGTTGAAACTCCAAATCATTTCAACAGAATTCATGATATAGCGATAAGCGATATCCTGACAGTGAAAGAAGAGTGTGTGGGCCACAGCAGAGTTGGTGAGTGGAGAACAGGTGGCACAAGCCATCGGGGTTTCGTGGCGAGAAGTCCTAATACAATAGCATTCGGATTCGTGAAATCACAAACCCTGAAATCTCGATAGAAGCGACAGGAATTGGAAAAATCAACTCGCACGTGTGCATCGTAGCTTCGGCACATCGGGTATCGGGAGTCGGTAAACCAAAGTGTTTGATCTCGCGAGTAGCAAGATCGCGATAGAGCAGAAGTCCCGATGGGTTAAAGATAAGATCAACGTTGACTGGCCATCGGGTCTTGGGGGTTTGAGAGCCCAGTGATCGACCTTTGACATCACAAGGTCGCAAGCTTCGATTCCCTGATAAAGTAAAGGAAAGAGGGGGAATCGCGAGAAAAGAACTGTGGGTGCAGATTTCCCGATAGGGAAATAGAATAATATTTTAGGTTCTTTGGGCCGAATAGAAGAGAAGATCATGTGAGAGCGGACGTGCCTGCGGGTGCGGCTGTGTCACATTGTAATCTAAAGCATGCATTTATGGTTTACTCATTGTTGCATATGGTTGTGAACCATTGGGTTTGTTGTTTGTTGTTGGAGTGTTGGGCTTATTACTAGTATTTGTTGGGAAATAAGTTCTTGGTTTCAAGGTGGGAACCTGGGGAATTATTTTCCTAATGGATTTGTTGGTCTTCAAGGAAGAAGAAGCATTGGGGTCAACACTTTTAATATGTAGGTTATAGTCTCTAGGGGAAACTTTTACGACTGATGTATCTCTTATAAAAACTTCTTCAGTCTTTTCATCATCAAAGTCAATAAAACAATCCCAAAGGAGCATAGTAGACTCCTCAGGGGCCTCCTCAATGGTCTCTTAATTTGTTTCTTCCTTTGACTTCTCATCATTCAAACTTTGTTGATTTAGCAATTCGTTGATGAACATAGTCATATAATTAAACCACTAGGGACATGGTTTTTATGAATGATTCTATAAGTGGTAAGAACAAAAATTGTCCATGCCCAATTTATCCATATTTAGCTCAATTTGTGGGACCTCGGGTGGCTTTGGTGGATTGTCATTTCATTTAACAAACATATCTATGGAAGGAATCAAAGATGAAGAATAATATTCAATTTCTAATGATTCGAAGAGAGCAATTTCAACGGAAGACTTGTTGAGGACCATAGTAAAACGTTGATTAAAGTCCTTCACTTTCTCTTTCTTTTCCACATTTATAGAGCATAACTCTTTGTATAAGGCCAACATAGTTTTCTCTTCCCCAAATTTTCCAATGAAATTCTTTTCAAAGTATTCCCAACCATATATAAGGCTTGGAGGAAGGTTGAAATACCATCTGGAGGATTTTCCTATGAAGGTGTAAGGGAAAACTCTACAACCCACATATTCATAGTGAACAACAAGGACGTGGCTATCTAAAAAGAAATTATTCATATGATCTTTGCGTGAGCCAGGTTTGTCTCATTTGAATTTGGGAAGAAGTATCTATGGTTTTCTTATCACTTCATGCAAAGGTTCTGCTAAATTCAAATCCCCTTCAGACAACTGTGGTGGAGTTATTGGTCTCCAATTTAGATTTTCACCCATGTTGTATTCAAACTCAAGCTTTAATTTTTCACCACCAAAATTATTCTTAGACCTAGGAGGAGTGGGAGGAATTTCATTGAAGGGAATGGAAATTTATTGTAGAGAAGTTTCAATCAGATTTTGTATTGAATCAACAAGAATATTGGATTCATTATTGGGTTGTCTTATGTGGGTAGATCTCTTCCTAGGGAGTTTTGAGGCTATAATAAATTGGCCAAGTAATTTGACATATAAAAAATTAATACAATCAGTTTCAAAAAACTCCTCATTCGATATGTGATACCAATATTTGGGTTGAGTTTTGGGACTGCCACTTTTAAATGTGGGATTTCTATCTCCAAAGGTGTCGTCCTATTCAAATGGGATATGATGAAAATGTTTCTAGATAGCAATATTTTCAAAGGTATGTCCATGGGAATATAATGAGTTTATGTAATCCATGTACATATTTGGCCCTCCTTCTAGTGTCAATTATGTTGATGGGGAAAAAATTCATTCTCACCATAAGGGGTACTCCCTGGTACACAAACCCAATTAGATTATGCACCATTTATTTTAGGAGACCCATCTGGATTTTTTCCCCAATACCATTATTGGTTGTGAGTTTGGATGGTTATATAGTTATGAAAATGAAAATGTATATGAAGACTATATAAAAGCATAAAATAAATCTATTATACTCTAATCTATCTTATCCTAGTGCATTTAAGCAAAGAAATACATTTAAGCTCAAAGTAAACATATTATTTACTCCTATAATATAAAATCAATAGCATTAGCATTAAATTGATATGCACAGTAGAATACATGATAGTTATAATTACACAAAGATGCAGAATTATGAATAAAACATCATCTGATACTTATCTTTGAAAACCTTGGCGATAAAACCATCCACGTCCAGGCCTTCCACGAACCTCCCAGCCTTAGACCACACTGCTTGTCAGCTCAGCAGTGGGTCACCCCCAAGCTGGGACTAAGTTCCACCCCAAGGTAAGGAATCCTAGGCTAGGCTAAGGTTACAGGGAAAGAAGCACATAAAGACTAGAAGGATTCTTCCCAGGATGCCATCTTATGCCCACTACTTCCATACTCTCATTCCCCACATGTCTATTCTGCCCAGGAGTATACACCTTCACAAGCACAGTCCATCGGTACTACACCTCCCTCTCTGGGTCTCGGCAATAGGCCGGATCAGGAAGTCTCAGAACCCAAAGTTGGTGTTGGACACTCTCTGGAAGCAACCACTTTCCAACAAACTCTCTCACCTGGAGAGAGTTGCTCACAGGCTTGACAACCTGCCTCTTCCAACAACAGTCACCTCCCTCACCTAGAGATAGGTCATACACATGCTCAATCACAAATTTCACTAGACAGCAAGCCACACGCAGTCCAGCTCTGTGTGGCCACCACAGCCAAATGGGAATATAGACACGGGCTTCCCAAATAGGCTCAACAATGATAGCAAGGTCTCACGGTGATGGTTTTTGGGATTGCGTGACAAGTAATTTCCGTAGGGATCAACAGACTCCATGGCTCAGAACGGAGAGGGAAAACTCAGCTTTTCTGAAACGAACACAGGCTTCTCAGCTCTCAGAAAAGAGGGTGTACATGAATTTTCAGAAACAAACACAGGCTTTTCCATCTCTCAGGAATGCACAAGGTATTCTTGCAGAGGTTGGGTCGGTCATACTATTCAGAGCTCCCTACACGCTCAGGAAGTCAGGTGGAATGGAGGAGGGACCCCTTCCAGGATCATCTCAGTCATTTTATTTGCATGCACCAGGGTTGACACCTGTCACCCCTAGAACTGCATGCATTCCATCAACATGCATCCCCTTTGCGCATTTTCCCCTTGCCAGGAACTTAGGATAAAAAAAAACATAAAATGCACATGTTCTTTGGAATAATATTTTATTATTATTCCCAAGGCTGAAGCCCCTAGGATTAGCCCCTTTTCCCACCTTCGAGTCCCCAATTCCTTGCCCACTCTATGGAATCTCAGTCCCCCATCACTCATTCATCATGGTCAGTCTGCACGTGATGGTGTTTATATTTTATTAATGTGTTGCATACATACATGTACAAAATCAGGCCCTTGGCCTCCAACCCTTAGGCTCCCTGGCCTAACAATCACATAAGCCCACCAGCTTATACAAAATTGGCTCACTAGCATATAACACATATTTACAATTCATTTCATACATCAGATTTACAAAGGCTCGGTCTTGGGGACACTACAATCCCCCTCCCCTTATTTCTGCACTGTCCTCAGTGCAACCTTACACTGTCCCTGCAAGATTTTCAAAATTTTCAAAAAGATTCGGGTACTCTACCCGCATAACCTCTTCATTCTCCCATGTCACATCCGCAAGACCGTACCAGGTCCACTGGACCTTTACAAGCTCTATATCTTGATTCCGGAGTTGTTTTCTTTTCCTATCCAATATGCGCACAAGATGCACTTGCAAGACACCTTCTGGTTCCACCTAAATCACATTCCAATCGATAACATGATTAGCATCAGGTATATATTTCTTAAGAAGTGAAACATGAAACACATTATGTATAGTCATAGATGCAGGTAATGCAAGCATGTATGCAACTGGCCCAATCCTTTCCAGGATTTCAAACGGCCCACAAAATCTCTCTGCTAACTTGGCGCAACTTCACAACTTCAGGGAACTCCTGTTAGTTTTCACTTTCAGAAAAACATAGTCACCCACTTTGTATTCTCTGTGGGTTATGTTCTTATCATCATAACTCTTCTGCCTGTCCTAGGCATCTTTCAAATTCTGTTTAATTCTTATCATTTGGTCTTCCATCTCTTTGAGCAGCTCAGGCCCAACTACTGCTATGTCAACTGGATTATCCTAGCTCACTGGAGTGTTGCACTTTCTTCCATAAAGTGCTTCAAATGGGCTCATCTTCAACGATGCATGATACCCATTATTGTAAGCAAATTGTACCAAATACAGGTAGTCTTCCCATCTTGATAGTTTATCCATCACATACATTCTCAGCATGTTTTCTATTACTTTGTTCACCCTCTCTGTCTGTCCATCAGACTTAGGATGATACATTGTACTAAAGTTCAGATTCATTCTGAATCCTTTGAACAATCCTTTCCAAAAATTCGAGGTGAATTTTAGGTCCCTATCAGACACAATCATCTTAGGAATTCCATGCAAGCATGCCACTTCTTTTAAGAAGATATCAGCAACATCTGTTGCCTTGTGAGTGGTTTTCAATGGAATAAAATGGGCAGCTTTTGTAAGCTTGTCCACCACCACCATGATTGAATTATGTTTCTTGCTTGTTCTGGGTAATCCCGTAATAAAATCCATTGTCACCACTTCCCATTTCCACTTAGGAATGGGTAAAGGTTGCAACAACCCTACTGGGTGCCTATGCTCAGCCTTAACTTTCTGGCACTCCATACATCTGGAAATGTATTCAATGATTTCTTTCTTCAAACCTAGCCAAAAGTAATGGCTTTTGACTACTGTCACAGTCTTTTTATATCCATGATGTCCAACATAAGCCACGTTATGCATTTCTTTTAGAATTTCCAGCTTCAATTCTCGGACATTGGGTACATACACTCTATTTTTATATAGAAGTAAGCCATCAGCTCCCAAGGTGTAACTTCCCTGGGTCTGTGGTCTCTCACGTTGTTGTAGCTTTGCTACCAGACCTCTATACTGCAAATCAACATTTGCAGCTTCCAAAATTATGTCCTTAATCTCAGTCATGTACATGCTAATGGTTGTAGCATGTAATTCGTGCATTTTTCTACTGAGTGCATCAGCCACCTTATTTTCTTTCCCTTTGATATGCTTGATATCAAAGTCATATTCACACAGAAACTCCAGCCATTTGGTTTGCCTAGAATTTAAAGTCGGCTAATCAAATAAATACTTCAGACCATTGTGGTCTGTTCTCAATTTGAATCTCCTTCCCATGAGGTAATGTCTCCATTTCCTCAATGCGTGGATGATTACTGCCAGCTCTAAATCATGAGTGGCATAATTCCTTTCATGCTCTTCCAGCTTTCAGAACTCATAACAGATTACAAATCCCTCTTGGCTGAGAACTCCTTCCAGCCCCTCCTTACATGCATCTGTGCACACCACAAATTCCATATTTGGATCTGCAATCATAAGGATTGGAGTGTTGGTTAACAACTACTTCAATCACTGAAAACTGCTCTCACACTCTTCCATCCACTGAAACTTCTTCTCCTTCCTTTGCAAGGAAGTGATAGGGTGAGCTATCTTTGAGAATCCTGCTATAAACCTTCTGTAGTAACCCACCAGACCCATAAAATATCTAACCTCTGCCACATTCCTTGGCGCTAACCATTCTCGGATGGCCTCAACCTTTTCAGGATCCACAATGATCCCTTCTTCTGATATAATGTGTTCCAAGTAATGAATCTTCCTTTGATCAAATGAGCACTTGCTTAGCTTGGCGTACAGCTGGTGTTCTCTCAACACTTGTAGCACCATTCTCAGGTGTTGCTCATGCTCTTCCTCTAACTTGGAATACACCAAGATGTTATCTAGGAAGACTGTGACAAACTTGTCCAAATAGTCTTTGAATACACCATTCATTAAGCACATGAAAAAAACAGGTGCATTTGACAGTCCAAACGGCACCATTGTGAACTCGTAATGACCGTACCTTGTTCTAAAGGCAGTCTTGTTGATGTCCTCCTCATTTATTCTCACCTGGTTATATCCAGATCTGAGATCTATATTTGAAAATATTTTTACACCCTTCAACTGATCGAAAACATCATCGATCCTTGGCAGAGGATACTTGTTCTTGACAATTACCTTATTCAACTATTGGAAATCAATGCACAGCCTCAACGTCCCATATTTCTTCTTCATGAATAGGATCGGGGCTCCCCAAAGTGACACACTGGGGTGAATGTACCCCTTCTTTAGAATCTCTTCAAGCTGCAATTGCAGCTCTTTTAGCTCTAGCGTACTCATTCTATAAGGAGATTTCGAAACTGGAGTTGCTCCTAGCATCAAATTTATAGAAAAATCGATGTCTCTCTTTGAAGGTAATCCAGGTACCTCCTGAAATATGTCCTTGAACTCTGTGAGTACTTCATGGTCTCTAATCTTTGAGACTACATCTCTGGATGTTTCTTCCACACGAGCTGCAAATAATTGACAGCCTTCCCTGTAGCACTTCTTTAGTTGCATGGCTGAAATTTCTCTAACAGCCATAGCTCTGGGAATTCCTTGGACTGTTTTACGATTTCCTTCTTCATCTAAGCATGTGAACTTCTTGTTACAACAGTCTAGAAGGGCATGGTACTAGTCCAACCAGTCCATCCAAATTAAGCAGTCATAAGACCCTAAAGGCAAAATATTTAATTTATCCTTAGTGCTCAATCCACCGATGTCCACTGAACAAGACTTAACCAATTCAGTGACCTTCCTTTTGGTTGTTGTGGCCAACTGCACTAGCCAAGACTTTTCCTGTTTGCTTCTTGATAAACGCAAAATTTCCACCACCCTAGGATCTACATAACTATGGCTAGCTCATGAATCAATTAAACTAATAAGTGGTCGGTTGTTAATCATACCTTCCACTTCAATCATGTGTAATTGAAATTTTACTTTCTTGTTGTCCAGGGCTGCGTAGATCCTCAGCATTCTGTTGCCCATATCCTCCACTGTTTCATCTTGTTGAACAGTATGAACAATTCTCGCTTTACCATTTTTATGGGGACAATCTCTGTACTTATGGTTTCCTTTACAGCCCCAACACTGAATGGGCATCTGTCTCTGTCTTTGTGCTCCATCTTTAGTCATTCTCGGCTCTCTAAATGATGGATGTCCCTTAAGACTATTTCTGAAAAAGGAAGGCTTGTTTCCCTTCTTCCTCTGTTCCTTCTTAAACTTCCTCTAATCATTCCAAGCCTTCCGAATGGTAGGATTTTCTCTTTGTTGCTCAAATAAGCATTTATCCCTTCTTATGGTTTCTTCCATAGTCTTAGGATCATCATACTGAATCTTGTCACCCATGGAAGGTGGTAGTCCACTCAAATATATCTTAATCTTGACAGCCTCGTCTTTGATGAATGGAACATACTTCAGTAGTTCCAGAAAACTTCGTTTGTACTCATCAATGGTAATGCTGCCTAGCTTGAGTTTGAAGAACTCCTTCATCTTTCTATCATAGTATCTTTTAGTCAAGTATTTCTTCTCAAAATACCTCTTAAAATCCTTCCAAGTGACATCTTTCTCTCTGATGCGTTGCACTTGCACAAAATGATCCCACCACATGGATGCTTTTCCTTTCAGTTGATACATTGCAATTCTTCCTTCTGCATGGGCAGAATAATTTTGCAGTTGGAAATATTTCTTCATGCCAAGCAACCATGTCTCAGAATCTTCCTCTTTCTTATGTTCTCCATCAAACGTTGGAGGCTTGATCTTGTTCATCTCCCCTTTCAATTCATCCTTCCCAGATTTTTTATGTTTTCTGGTAGGAGACGGGCTTGAACTACTGCGTGTCTCCCTACTGGAATGATTTTGGGAGTGACAATGATATCGGCTACCACTCCTTGATCTTCTTCTCCTCTCAGGGGTCCTGACACTTTTGGATCTCCTTTTTCTCTCAGGGGTTCTGCGACTCTCTGTCTTGCTTGAGTATCTCCTCTTCTCCAATTTCCTTTCTATTCTTTCCAGGCTCTTCAACATTTTTAAGTTGAATTCACCCTGTCGATCCCTGACTTTCATGATCTTTCGGCTATCAGCTCGGCGTGCCTAGGCATATCTTTGCAATCCTTCAATGATTTTCATTATGTTCCCTTCCTTGTCTAATTCTCTTCCATGCCCATTGGAGTTCAATCCTTTGACTCCCAGGTTGACATCTCTTCCTTCTCTTTCGTCCTCTGAAATGGAGGCAATCTACACCTCTTCCATTTCTATACTCAACGTCGATTAACTGGTGTCCTGACAGTCATTGAACTCTGCACACGCAATGTGCAATCAATTCGAAGTTTGTCAGGATTTAAACCTTTAATAAAATCACAATAATCATAAACCAACGTGAGTGAGAAACATTTGACTTCACAAGGTTTTCTGAGCTCTGTCGGCTCTGCAATTTTCAGGACTTCGAGTTTTCGGTACCCAGGAGTTCACTATGCAGTGACTCCTAACTTGTTGTCGCTACAATCCCCAAAATCTGAAATTTTGGTTTCCTTGCTCTTCGGGCCCACAGCACAGCTATCGCCCTTAAAACTTGTTACGGTTCTTCAGTCTCTAATGGATTCGGGACTTCGGGACTTCGGGACTTCGGGTTTTGGGACTTCAGGTTTTTGGTACACTAGAGTTCACTATCCAGTGACTTCCAACTCCTTGTCACTACAATCCCTGAAATCTAAAATTCTGATTTACTTTATTCTTTGGGCCCATAGAACAGTTTTTGCCCTTAACCATAGTGGTGCGTGGCATGTTCCGGAGGATCCATGTCTCCATCGGTGACACCTTCGGGTCCCACCTCTCTCGCCTGTCTTTTTAATTCTCTGGCACGTGGTACACATCCATGCACCCACGTCCATTCCAAGCAAAAATCCAATGGTTAGGTCCCCTCTCAGATCTACAACATAGATCATTTTGGCATTTCAGGGTTTCAGGCATTGGGAGTCCATGTATCCCATATCTCGAACTTTTGTTTGCCGAAATCCTGAAATTACAATTTACTCGTCAACTTGATCCGATGGTCAACTCCCTTCCTACGATCTACGGTGTAGATCGTTTCAGGATTTTGAGTTTTGTGTTTCGGAGGTGTTCACCTCCCTCACTTCCCATCTCTTGACTTTGTGAAATCCGAAATGTTTTCGCAACTGACTTGAGTGTGACTCCACTAGATCTAATGGTCGAGCCTTCCTCCCAGATATACAACATATATCTTCTCGGGTTTTCAGGAGTTCGCGTATCACGATTCCCATGCTCTTGTGCAACTCCAAAGGGTTTTTAAACCCTACGCACACTTTCCAGATCTGATGGTCATGAGGGTTCACCTTCCCTCCCGAACAGATCCTAAGGCTCCAACACTTCTGGTGTGGAGTCCTCTCTCCCTGTGGCCATAGACCACAACGACTACAATTTCACAACACCGCTATATGTCTTGAGCTTGTAGGCACTGTCAAGTAACTCCTTGACGCTCTGGATCATTCCAGGGTCCAGAATTGGTCCTCCAGACACAATTTCTCCTCGCACCCGTGGTCCAAAGACCATTCAACTGGCCCATCTAGGCTCAGTGTCGAAACCGTGGGCTCTGATACCAAATTGTAATGCTCTTTTTCTATTACCAAGGCTTTTATCGCTATCAGATACCAATCTGTAACACACCTTTTGCATAGCTCATGCAGGCATTTTATAATCCACATGCATTTAAGCAAAGAAATACATTTAAGCTCAAAGTAAACATATTATTTACTACTATAATATACAATCAATAGCATTAACATTAAATTTATATGCACAACAGAATACATGATAGTTATAATTACATAGAGATGCAGAATTATGAATAAAACATCATCTGATACTTATCTTTGAAAACCTTGGCGATTCCACCAACCATGTGTAGGCCTTCCATGAAACTCCCAGCCTTAGACCACCCTACTCATCATCTCAACAATGGGTCACCCCCGAGATGGGACTAAGCTTGATTGCAACCTGCCCCTCAGTGAGCAGTCACACCCACCAGGATCTCCTTCGACCACGGGCCCGAAGAGTCCAAGCTCTTCCAACTCCTCTCGAGAGTCTTCGTCACCCACAGTAACTCCTTCGCAATCTCCCCTTCAGAAATCAGGATATCGGGTCTTGCAATATCGCGAGGCTCGTCACACTTCTCTCGATCCCTCAACCGCCGAACCCCGAATGTCGATGGTCAACGGTCAAACCTTGGGGTATCACCACTCGCGACGCCGAACTCTTATACTTCGAAACCCCGAGTACCGAGGTGTCGATCCCCGATGTGAGGCCACCTGTCCTTCACTCACTCCCAGGGCCCCACGATGCCACGTCACCTCGGGACTTCACGGATCGCGGATCCACGATGACAAATTTCCCTGCTGCTGGAAACCCCAAATTTCGAAACCCCGATGCTTCAGATTCGTGCCACCTGTCCCTCCGACGATCGAAGGCTCTC
>JASDQU010946870.1:3520-33177 GCA_032191745.1 Picea mariana
AGGTTGTAGCCTCACAATGAGTTGGAGCTCATATGTATGATAATGTATAGAATGTAAAGATTACTTATCATACCAAGAAGAAGAGGTTTTTACCCTTTATGGGTTTCCTCGTGAAATTTCTGTCTCTGTATATTTCATATGTGTGACTGATGTCGAATGTTCTATTGCTTACCTACCTGCATTATTGTGATTGTCATTAAGTGCTCTGCAAAGAGTTTAAAATAAGCATAATTGTTTAAGCATGGTAACCGCTAATTCACCCCCCCCCCAACCCCCCCGCCCCAGTTGTCCAACAATTCAAAGCAAAAGGTTAAGGGTAAAAAATGTTCAAATTTTAAAAGATTTGAAGCTCACTCTAGATAAATATGTGTTGCATTCTGATTTTTGTGCCATTGATATGAATGATGTGGATGTTATTTTTGGATATCCTTGGATGACCACAATTGGTATAATGAATATTAATGTGTAAAAGAAGTTTGTGAAACTTTGGTATAAGAAATTGAAAATTACATTTCAAGATGTGTCTCTTAAGAAAGAAGGGCCCATGGGGGCAAGCAAAGAAGTTATTGCATAATCCGTAGTTGCATCAGAGGCAAAGTCTACAGAAGGAGATGAAGAAAATCCCTAATAAGAGAACAATAAATAATTCAAGGAGATCATTGAATCAAAGGAACACCATATTACAGAGTTGAAGAAAAAGGGACCAATTCCTAAATTTGTTTTATATCGACAGCCACACCACATAGAGAAACAACATTCATCAAGGAAAGTGTGTGAGCATCAATACACTTATTATGAACCAACATGGCACCAGAAAAGAAACCAATCAAGAGGCACATAGAGGACTACCAAAACTACAGTATGATATCAGGATAGAGAAACAATCCCATGGCACCACGGGCATGATCAGGATCAAGATCAAGGTGGCAAGGCAGCAGTTGGACATCGTGTTCATCTTCCATTAGGATGGATGGATGGTCATACTTGGTCCCCGTTGGCTACATTGCTTAATCGATCATATTGTATGGTTTATTCTCTTGTTTCAAGGATGAAACATGTGAAGGGGGATGGAATGTAGTATACCTAGGAAGGTACCCAATGGGAATGTGGTTATGTATTATTAGTGGAGGCCATTCAATGTAAGGTGGACTAGGTCCACTATATTATTAAATAAGGCCCATGTAATAGTGTGAATATAATAAAGGTGAGAAGGCTTTCTAGAAGGTTCTACCTACTAGAATATCCCTTCTCTAGAATGTTAATAAGAGATAGAGATAATCCTATATAAAGAAGTGTAAGCAATGTATTGAATCATAGTGAAGAATAATGTTATTGTAGAAAGTAGGGATTGCTTGAGAAGTGCATTCCTTCCATAAGGAATAATATATGGTGTTACCCTACCTCAAGGGTTTTGTCTACATTCTTGTGTTGGATATTTGAAGAATGGTTTAGTTTATTCTTGTTGAGATTTACGAGTTATTTCAGAAGTATATTTTGCAGATCTAATCAGGTACCATTAACATTTCAATGTAAAGTGGACTAGGTCCACTATATTATTAAATAAGGTCCACTACGATAGTTAGATTTATTATTATAAATATAATAAATGTAAGATGGCTTACTAGAAGGTTATACTTCTAAAAGGGTCCACCTCTATAATGCTCCTAGGTGGTTGGTAGCACTATATAAAGGGGTTCAAGTAATGTAATGGGGCATGAAGAAGAAGAAGTATTTTATTTGGAGCATGTAGCTCATTAGGATATTGTTTCCTCGAAGAGGCAAGTAAACAAAAGAGGATCCCTTCCATAATAAGATCCATTGTATGATGTTTCCCTACCCTAAGGGTTTGATAATAATAAAGTGTGGGTTTTCTATATTGTTCTCTGAATATTTGTGGTGATTTTATTATTCAAGTCTTTGGTACTTAACAATTTGTATCAAATCACTTTCTTCGGCCACAAAAAGGGGCAATTTTTTTCTTTTTTTACAGATTTTTCGAAGAAGAAAAAGAGGGTCATGAAATTTCGAATGATTTCGGTATATTTATGTGCAAAATTTTTAGAAACAGGTTACATATCTAAGTTCCTCTAAAAAAAAACAATTTAAAAATATATATATATATATATATATATATATATATATATATATATATTTCGAAACGGAGTTTAGGAAGTAAAGTTATCAACATTTTAAAAATTGTTATTTTCAAGGTTTCTCTGCAGACGACTGTGCGATTTTACTGATTTTTGTAGCATTTGGTGCCAAATTTGCCCCAACAAATTACATATCCGAGTTCCTCTCACAATTACACCCAATTTAAAAAATTAAATCGTCTGAATTGGAGATTCGGAAGTAAAGATATCACTAATTTAAAATCAACCATTTCCAGGTTTTTCGTGACGGTGGTGGGACTACAAAGCTCCTCAGTTTTCACAAGGTGCTCATATTGCTACAAAATCAGACCCATTGGATAGAGAATTTTAAGAGTTTCATTTGGTGTATTATATGTGGTGGTTCTAATCGATATTCGACTCTTCAACAAAAGTTGGCAGACTTCCAAGCAAACATCAAAACAATCTTTCATCGGGCGGAGCAAAAGAGGTCTATTTTGAAGGCCATCAATGATCAATACACTGAAGAAATATACGCTCGGTGTGATTATGAGGATGCATGTAATGATTGGTATATGGATAGTTTTCATTTATGGGATGCCAACCACTTTCATATTTTATATGATGCCTCTACTCCACTTTATGTAGAGAACATCAATGTGAAAAATCAGGAGCTAGTTATGACTCCTTGTGTCCAGCTTACACATTCTAAAGTGGTATTGTTCCTTCTAGATTTAGCTTTGCCCCTTTCCAACTATGTGGATGGATCTATGTATTTGGATTGACATGACTGGTGTCAGTCTTTGGAGCATCATTTTCAGTTGGTTATTGAGCTATGATATCTTCCGTGTGGAGTTCATATGAGCACTTGGACATGGGACGTAGGTTTACAATGGTGATTGGACTACTTCAACATGGTGGATTTCATTTCTACACAGAAACATGGTTCTCCAATGTACTTCAACACTATGGTACACAATTATCCATGGGACCCTGGTATATGGTTGTACACCCTCATAATAAGTGTTGAGGACAACACTTCCATAAGGGGGACTAAATGCAATGTAGTTAGAGAGGTAGTGGGGGGCCCGAAGGGCCCATATTGATAATGGTGGAGTCCATTCAATGTAAGGTGGATTAGGTCCACTATATTATTAAATAAGGTCCACTATGGTAGTTAGATATATTATTATAAATATAATAAATGTAAGAGGACTTACTCAAAGGTTCTTTTTCTAGAAGGGTCCTCCTCTAGAACGTTGTTAGGTGGTTGGTAGCACTATATAAAGGGGTTCAATAAATGTAATGGAGTGTGAAGAAGAAGAAGTATTGTATTTGGAGTGTGTATCTCATTAGGAGGTTGCCCCCTCAAAGAGGTAAGTGAATAGGAGAGGATCCCTCCATAATAGGATCTATTTTATGGTGCCCCCCTATCTTAAGGGTTTGATAATAATAAAGTGATAGTTTTCTATATTTTTCTCTGAATATTTGTCATTATTTTTAAGGCTAGTTAAGTACCAAAGATATCTGAATACAATTACCACAACAAATTCAAAGAACAATATAGAAAAATATCCACTTTATTATTATCAAACCCTTAGGGTAGGGAAACACCATATAATGGATCATATTATTGAAGGGATCCTCTCATGTTCACTTGCCTCTTCGAGGGAGAAACCTCCTAATGAGCTACATGATCCAAATACGATACTTCTTCTTCTTGTCTCCATTACATTGCTTGAACCCTTTTATATAGTGCTACCAACCACCTAAGAACATTCTAGAGGAGGAACCTTCTAGAAGTAAAACCTTCTAGTAAGTCCTCTTACATTTATTATGTTCATACTAATATATCTAACTACCACAATAGGCCTTATTTAATAATATAATGGATCTAGTCCACCTTATATTGAATGGTCTCCATTATTATCACTATGGGCCCTTTGACCCCATCCATTACCTCTCTAGCTACACTACATTCCATCCCCCTTATGAAAGTGTTGTCCTCAACACTTGTTATGAGGGTGTACAATCATATACCAAGGTCCCATGGATAAGTGTGGACCATAGTGTTGAAGTAGATTGGAGAACTAGGGTTCCATGTAGAAATGAAATCCACCATGCTGAAGTATTCCAACCACCATTGTAAACCTAGTTCCCATGTCTAAGTTCTCATGTGAATTCCACGCAGAAGATATCATAACTCAATAACCAACTAAAAATGATGCTCCAAAGACTGACATTGGTCATGTGGATCCAAATAAGTAGATCCATCCACAAAGTGGGAAAGGGTCGAAGCTTAATCTGGAAGGAACAATACCACTGTAGAATATGCAAGATGGACACCGATAGTCATAATTAGCACCTGAGTTGTCACATTAATGTTCTCTACATAAGGTAGAGTAGAGGCATCATATAAATATGAAAGTGATTGTCATCCTAGAAATGGCAACTATCCATATGTCAATCATCACATGTGTCCTCATAATCATACCAAACATATATTTCTTCAGTGTATTCATCGTTGATGGCCTTCAGAATAGACCTCTTTTGTTCCGCTTGGTGAAATATTGTCTTGATGTTTGCCTGAAAGTATGCCAATTTTCATTGAAGTTTGTTGAAGAGTCGAATATCCATTGGAATACCACATATAATATACCAAATGAAAAATCTTAAAATTATCTATCCAATGGGATTGATCTGGTAGCAATCTGAGCACCCTGCGAAAAGTTAGGAGCTCTACAGTCTCGTCGCCATCACAAAAAACCTGAAAAATGGTTGATTTTAAATCAATGATATATTTACTTCCTGAGCTCCAATTCGGACGATTGTTTCTTGTAATTAGGTGAAATTGTGAGAGGAACTCATATCTATAATTTGTTTGGGAAAATTTGGCCCCAACTACTACATAAATTAGTAAAATCGTACGGTCGTCCGCAAAAAAACCTTGAAAATAGTAGATTTTAAAATGTCGATAACTTTACTTCCCATACTCTGTTTCATGCGATTTATTTTTTTGAAATTGGTTTTTTTTCCAAGAGGAATTCATATATACAACCAATTTATGCAAATTATTCATTGAAAACTACCAGAATCATCTGGAGTTTCGCGACCCTCTTTTTCTTTTTCAGAGACTCTGTAAAATATAAAAAAAAAAAAAAATTGTCTCTTTTCTTTTATGGCCGAATCAAGTGCTTTGATACCAATTGTTAAGTACCAAAGATATATGAATACAGTCACCACAATAGATTTAAAGAAAATTATAGAAAAATATCCATTTTATTATTATCAAACCCTTAGGACAGGGTAGGGAAACACCATAAGATGGATCGTATTATGGAAGGGATCATCTCTTGTTCACTTGCCTCTTCGAGGGGGAAACCTCCTAATGAGCTACACGATCCAAATATAATACTTCTTATTATTGTTCCCATTACATTGCTTGAACCCCTTTATATAGTGCTACCAACCACCTAGCAACATTCTAGAGGAGGAACCTTCTAGAAGTAGAACCTTTTAGTAAGTCATCTTACATTTATTATGTTCATACTAATATATCTAACTACCATATTGGGTCTTATTGAATAATATAGTGGACCTAGTCCACCTTACATTGAATGGCATCCACTATTATCACCATTGGCTCTTCGGCCCCACCCATTACCTCTCTAGCTACACTACAATATTCCAACAAAGGATGAACACCTTTAGTAAATAATGCAAATAGCCTAAGTCTATCATTCCAAATTTCTTTTTAAGGTTGGCTTTCAAATGGGTCAAAGTTTAGGGTCACTATCAGTGAGGATAAGATCATCAACATAGAGAACAAGAATTATGAGATGGTTTCCTACTTTCTTGGTATAGACATTAGGGTTAGAATGGCATTTATAAAATTCGATTTCAAGAAGAAATCTATCCATTTTGCCATACCAAGCTCAAGGAGCTTGCTTAATACCATAAAGAGATTTATTAAGTCAACAAACAAGTCTGGATTCATTCTGGACATAGCCGGGAGGTTGTTCCATGTAGATTTATTCTTGCAAATCCCCATGCAAGAAGGAAGATTTAACATCCATCTGATGGACCTCCCATTTATGTGAGGAAACAAGGGCTAGAACAAGGAGGATGGAATTCATTTTGGCTATAGGAGAAAATGTTTCATTATAGTCAAAGCCTATAACTTGAGAGAATCCTTTGGAAACTAACTGGGCCTTGTGTCTTTCAACACTTCCATGTGTTGTATACTTAGTTCTATACACTCATTTACATCGGACAAGCGTTCTTCCTTTCAAAATAGGTATAAGATCCCAAGTATCATTCAATATTAAGGAACACTATTCTTCATTCATTGTTGTGTCCCAATCTCAATGACTTGAAGCTTATGCAAATGTGTCTGGATCATGAATCTATGAAACTTGAGCCAAAAGAGAAGAGGATTCCTGGAACTGTAAATGTGTTTGACATTGATCTGAAGGATCATCAACAAGATCACCAACTGCTTTTCATGTTGAACGAACCTATCTGGGAAGCAGTGGTGCTGGTGTAGGTTCATGTTCAATGGACTCATATGGAAGAAGGTGAGCAGGTGGAGGTGGATTTTCATCCTCATTGTCATCATCTGAAGAAGAAGAAACCAAATTAGGATTAGAATATGGCACAAACGTCGAAGATGGATCATAGGTCGAAGATGGAACAAATGTTGAATTAGGCTCCTAGACCAATAGGTTTTCATTAAATTTAACATCTCTTCTAATAACAATTTCATTGGAATGAGGTTGAAGAAGTTGATAGCCTTTGACATCTTCAGAATATCCAACAAAAATACACTTCTCACTTTTAGGCTACAAATATTTCCTTTTATCATTAGGAATGTGAGTCCATGCTACACTACCAAAGACACATAAGTGGCTTACGTTTCGCTTAATTTTATTCCATGCTTCTTTTAGTGTTATATTTTTTAAAGCCTTTGTTGGAGTGAAATTTACTATGTAATTTGCATAGTTTATGGCTTTCACCCAATAATGAAGACTTAATCCTTTAGATTGGATCATACAATTAGTCATTTCCTTTAGTGTGTGATTCTTCCTTTCAGTGACACCATTTTGTTGTGGTGTATATGGAACAACATGTTGCATTTGAATACTTAGGAAAGTAGTATAATTGTTTGGTCCATAGTAGTATACTACGCAGCATAATTGTTTGGTCCATCAACGTAGAGGACCAACATTTTAGGAAAGTAGTATAATCCTAGTCCATTATAACACAACTAAAATAATAGTAGTATATATAATTATTATTGTTATATATTTTATTACTAATTTAGTTGTTTAAATTTTATCATTTTTATTACTAATTTAGTAGTTGCATGGTCGTTATATTTATTTCTGGTTTAATAGTTTCATATTCATTACATTTGCTACTAGTTTAGTAGTTTTATATTCATTTTTTTTTTGTTCCTCATTGTTCAATATAAATTTAGATGTTGTGAATAATTTTTAAAATGGCCATGAATTTGTATTGTTGTGTCAATGTACAATATGGTTGTTCCTCTAATATCAATAAGGAAAATATATAAAATTATATACTCAAACAATAAATAAAAATGGCATACATGCAATGAATAAACAATTAAAACTAAGAGAGAGAAATAACACACAAACAAACACATATACAACAAGATTTCATGCGGAAACCCTTTTGGGAGAAAATCCTTACGCTCCAAAGCAAGCTCAATTTAATCCTCAACAATGAACAATGATTACAATACACTTTCAAAGCTATGCTATTAACAATATTAATGAGTAGAAATCTCATTCTTTCTTGGACTACATCATGCACTCAAGATTACATTGTCCACCTAGGCCTCTACAGGCCAACATGAGGAATTTTACAATGGAGTATCCAATCCATTAAATGTTCTTCATCGTATGTAATATAATGGGTTATCCAATACCATGGGCCCATAAACCATGAACGACAAACCCTTTATGCTATCTTAATTACTCAAATGATTGAGTCAAGATTAACCCAACATCTCGCCCTTTAAACTTGAATTGGGATAAACGCCTACCCCCCTCAAATTTTATTTACTAGATTTCTAGGAATACAACATGTCACCCTATAACCTAGTTATATGTCTAGACTTCTTGATCTAGAATTGGATCTCGGGACCAAATTGGGTCTAGGAAGGCGTAAAAATCAAAGTGCTCAGAATGGCTTCAAAACAGACTTGTGCATAGGCCTCGTTGATACGGACCCAACACAAATTGAATAGGCTCAAACGAACGTCGCATGCGAAAGATATCGCGATCTGTTCATTTGGTCAAACAAGCAAAATTTGATGACTCTACAATCTGTACAATGTTGATGTGGCAGCTGACTGTATAGGTGATGTGGAAGTGATGCATTGGCGCTGACTAGGCAGTTGATGGCGATAGGTGGACGACTCATATGGTGACACGTGACACCACTATAAGGGTGACACATGGCATGATCGTACGACTAACGTGGCATGACTGTATGATTAGCGTGGCAGTTCTGTACGACACATGGCAAGTACAGTTGGATGCTGACTAGGAAGACATGCAGGAAGACAAGTGGTCGAATAGGATATTGATACGTGGGATTTACTTGGGTGAATGTAAAGGAACCACGTGGTACCCATTCATTGAACAATTTGGTTGCACAATTGTTTGGAGTCCACCGGGGTCAAACCCATGACCTCCATGGGCAGCCAAGTCTTCACGTAGGTCGGGCTACCAGCCCACCTACAGAGTAGTGCTTAATAAGAGGTGGCATCGTATTATGTTAAATTTGTATGTGTGTTAAGACGAAGGGGTAAAGGGTCGGGGCTAGGCCCCAACCCGCGGTCTTTTGGCTCTACACATATGCCCATACCTTAAATTGTTTGGCATGCAAACTTTTGGGGTATAGCCCCTGGCACATACGACCATATGACATGACCAGACCATTCCACCATTTGGTGTGGAGGTTTAGGGGTTAGCCCCGGTTGGTCAAGCTAGCCTGCCAACCAAGGGCTTAACCATGGGCTACACTGTCGGGGGGCCAGCTACCTGCTAGAGCACGTGGGAGCTAGGAACAAGGACATATGGCATTGCCAACGACCGAGGGTCGATAGTGAAGGAGATAGCGCTTGGCGCTAGGCCACATGGAGGCGCCCAAGTGACCAGAAGCCCGAGGATCGGGGGCTGGCACACCATATTTTTCCAAATGTGGGTTTTATACCTTATATTATAATTTTTAATGGATTTTTAGCCAGATTTGGGAGATTTAATCCATTTTTGGAGGATCTTGGGCCCTTTTTGAGGCCAGATCTTGAGGGGAAGTTGGGAATTGGTTGCCAAATTCAGGTCTATACAAACCAGAGGCTCTTGAATCCATAAAGAGGAGTTTTAGAATAGGAAAATGTTGAAGAATTTTTGAGCCAAAGCTATTTTTATGCAGGGAAGCCATTGAGGAGAGCATCTTTGCGGGCAATTTCTGGGAGCTTCGTTCATCCGTTTTCAGTGTCGTCAGTTTTTTTGGGTCCTTGAGATCTAGTAGAACACAACTAGATCAGTTTGTAATCCTTTTGGCACTGTTATGATGTATTTTTAAAGCTTTGAACAGAAATAAGAAAGCCTCACCCATTGAGATAAAGGCCCAGAGACATAGGCGAGATTATTGAACTCCGTTATCACTTTGGTGTTTATGGTTTGTTGTTGCTTTATGATTATTTCCAGATATGTATATGTTTATATGGCTTCCATGTTTCTTCATTAATTATTCCTCTTTCATCAAATTCCTAAATGGTTAATTAACTCATGCTTTAAAACTCAACCATTGTCGTTAAAAGATCTTTTCGGATCAAGTGGTATCAGAGCTAGTTGACGATTGGTTTTTGAGTTTGCATGATTACCAAGGAAAGGCTAAATCATGGTGAAGGTGAGCTTGTTGAAGAGAATCCAGAGATTGGATTGAGAAAGAAAACTTCTCAAAGTGAGAAGATGGCATCGGAAGAGGGACTTTCTCATGATGAGAAAGAGTTTCGAAAAACTTTCTTCACCATGTCGGAGATGATGAAGGTTTTATATGAGGATTACTTGGAATGGAAGAGACTGATTCTAGGTGAATCTTCGAAGGTCAAAATTGAAGAAGGAGAGGATCCTCCTGAAATTCATCCTTCACCTCCTTCTTCTCCATCAACTTCTTCTTCTTCAAGTTCAAGTTCCAAATCCATAGCAAGAAAACATGTCCATAAACATAAAAATGAAATGCCTATACTTAAGCTTGATGTGAAATTTGAATTACCCATGTATGATGGTGAAGTCAATGCAGAGAGACTTGATAATTGGGTCAGACAGATGGAGATTTATTGCATTGTGCAACAAATCAAGGATGAGGCAACTCAAATCAAGTTGGCATCGCTTAGAATTGCAGGCACAACACTCATTTGGTGGAAAAGCAAGTTGCAAAATGGCACGCAACAAGTGGGTAATGTATTTCCATCATGACGAGTTTTTGTTTTTTCACTTAGAAAACAATTCTATCCTTTAGGTTATAAAGAGAAGGCTTTAATTGAATGGCAAGGTCTTAAACTAAGAAAAGGACAAACAGTGCAAGAATACACTGATGGATTTCATAAAATGGCATTGATATTAGATATTTATTTACATACCCAAGAAACTCTTATGAAGTATATAGGAGGTTTACCTGCACATATTCGTAACATTGTATTTATGTTTGGACCTACTAATCTTGATGAGGTTTCTGTTCAAGAAACATACATTGAGGCAGGGAAAATAGGAGTTGGCACCACTGTAAGGGTGACACGTGGCATGACCATACGAAAGACCTGGTAGGTTCATACGATACGTGGCAAGTATAGTTAGATGTTGACTGGGCAGACATGCAGGTAGACAAGTGGTCGAATAGGATGTTGACACATGGCATTTACTTGGGTGAATGTAAAGGTGCCATGTGGCCCAATCATGGATTAGCACATGGAACCCATTCATTGGAAAGTTTGGGTGCAAAATTGTTTGGAGTCCACCGGGGTCGAACTCGTGACCTCCATGGGCGACCAAGTCTTCATATAGGTCAGGCTACCAGCCTGCCTACACAGTAGCACTTAACAAGAGGTGTCTCTGTATTATGTTAAAGTTGTATGTGTGTTAAGGTAGAGGGGTAAAGGGTTGGGGATAGGCCCCAGCCCATGGTCTTTTTGGCTCTACGCATATGCCCATACCTTAAATTGTTTGGCGCACGGAGTTTTGGGGTATAACCCCTGGCACATACGACCATATGACATGACCAGACCATTCCATCATTTAGCGTGGAGGTTTAGGGGTTAGTCCCGGTCAGTCGAGCTAGCTCGCCGACCAAGGGCATAACTGTGGGCTACACCGTCGAGGGGCCAACTACCTGCTAGAGTGCGTGGGAGCTAGGAACATGGACATATGGCATTGTTAATGACTGGGGGACGATAGTTAAGGAGCTAGCGCTTGGCGCTAGGCCACATGGAGGCACCCAAGTGACTAGGAGCCCAAGGATCGAGGGTTGGCGTGCCATATTTTTCCAAATGTGGGTTTTATACCTTATAGTATAATTTTTAATGGCTTTTTAGCTAGATTTGGGAGATTTAATCCATTTTTGGAGGATCTTGGGCCCTTTTTTAGGCCGGATCTTGGGGAGGGAGTTGGGAATTGGTTGCCAACTTCGGGTGTATATAAACTAGAGGCTCTTGAATCCATAAAGAGGAGGTTCAGAACAGGAAAATGCTAAAGAATTGTTGAGCCAAATCCATTTTTATGTAGGGAAACCATTGAGGAGAGCACCTTTGCGGGCCATTTCTGGGAGCTTCGTTCATCCCTTTTCAGTGCTGTCAGTTTTGTTGGGTTCTTGAGGTTTGGTAGAACACAACCAGATCAGTTTGTAATATTTTTGAAAATGTTATGATGTATTTTTAAAGCTTTGAACAGAAATAAGAAAGCCTCACCCACTGAGACAAAGGCCTGGAGACATAGGCGAGATTGTTGAACTCTGTTATCACTTTGGTGTTTATGGTTTGTTGTTGCTTTATGCTTATTTTCGGATCTTTGTATGTTTATATGGCTGCCATGTTTCTTCATTAATTCTTCCTCTTTCATCAGTTTCCTAAATGGTTAATTAACTTATGCTTTAAAACTCAACTATTGTCGTTAAAAGATCTTTTCGAAACACTTCTAGGCCTCTACAAGCCTCTACAAGCCAACATGAGGAATTTTACAATGGAGTATTCCAAGCCATTAAATATTCTTCATCGTATGTAATACAATGGGTTACCCAATACCATGGGCCCATACACCATGAATGACAAACCCATTCTGCTATCTTAATTACTCAAATGATTGAGTCAAGATTAACCCAACATCCCGCCCTTTAAACTTGAATTGGGATAAACACCTACCCCCCTAAAAGTTTATTTACTACATTTCTAGGAATACAACATGTCCCCCTATCACCTAGTTCTATGTCTAGACTTTATACAAATGAACCATTAAACCATGGGTATGCATGCCTCAATAGGTCTTATAGCCATATGCCCATTTACGTATATGATAAAATATAATTCCATAAAAATAATTACAATTGTATGTACAAGCACATGATGCTATGAAAAATCAACCTTTTTCATTGCCATCGTCCCTCCTACTCCAAATACAATTACACAAACCAAATCAAGCACTCATTCACCAAGTACTTATTCATCTCCTACCTTCCATACTATTGTTGGAGAGTCCAAGTCAATATATCTCTAATCCACGATCCAGGAAACACCGAGGCCACTCTCACTAGAGAGTCTAGCCCTACCAAGCTATGCTACCAAATGTTAAAACTAAGAGAGAGAAATAACACACAAACAAACACATAGACAACAAGATTTACTAGGGAAACCCTTTTGAGAGAAAAACCCCACACTCCAAATTGAGCTATGTGTATTTATCAACAATGAACAATAATTATAGTACACTTTCAGAGTTGTTCTCTTAACAACAATAATGGGAAACATGCTCATTATTTCTTGGCCTACATCATGCTACATCATGCATTCAAGACTACACCAGCCACCTAGGCGTCTACAGGCCAACATGAGACATCTTACAATGGAGTATTCCAATCCATTACATAGTCTTCATCATATGTATTAATTGTTAGGAAATGAGGAACACTTCCACACTAAACCTAACAAAAGAGAGGAAGAAAGATTTAATCAAGAAATCAAATGACAAAGCAAACACAAAGTACACAGAGATTTTACCCTAGAAACCCAAATGAGAAAACCAACATTCCTTGAGCGTTTTTCTCTCTTATTGTCCTATTCCTTTAGAATAAAACATTACATGCCTAACCTTGGTCTACACCTAAGACACAATCGAAATCATCCCTTCTTTCTCTATATAAGAACAACCTTGTAGCCAATTTGGCTTACATCTACATGACCAACAAACTCTAAAATAATTTCTCTAAATATTAGCTTTTACAACATTACAAAATGCTTTATTTATAGGCTTTATAGTAACAAAAACCCTAAAGAAAGGCATCCAAAAATAGTTACAGATCATTGGCTACAAATCCTATGAATCTCAGGATTCTGTTACATTCGACTCTAAGTCGGTTTACCAGTCGATCTCCATTCGGTCTTCATTCGGTTTCCATGCGCATGTCTATTGACCTCTTGTCAATTGACCTATTTGATTTACTGTCAAGTTATTCGACTTCGAGTTTACCCGCTTGAACCACCTTGACCTTCTACTTTCATTGTCAGTCGATCCACCTCGACTAGACTTTCACTACAAAGAATATAACAACCAACCCAACATTCTCCCACTTGTTGTCTTCTTTGCTGAAACTGGGAGATTTATGAACTCTCATTCACAGACCCAGGGCACCAATTCCCATTGCCTCTCCACACCAAGAGAAATTCACAACACTCACATACTTGGTCAAATAGTCTATTATGTTTTCCAACATGTTTACTTTCTCCAGTAGTACCTTGTTGCTTTCCACCATGTCTCCCACGAAATGGTATTATACATCAATGTGCTTAGTCTTGGAATGATAAGTTGTGTTCTTTGCCAGAAATATTGTGCTTTAATTGTCACAACTTATCTTCATAGATCTCTGATCAAACCCGATTCTTGAACACAACCTTTGCAACCATACTGCTTCTTTGCTTCCATGAGTGGTTTCCATGTATTCAGATTTCGTTGTTGACAATGCTACGCCTATCGATTACTCATCCAATTTATTTGTCCACTGATCATATTGAACACATATCCAATGGTCGACCTTTAGCAATCCAGATCTCCAGCCTAGTTGACATCAACAAAGCCATCTACATTTAATTCACTGTCACCTCCAATTTTTCCTTAGTAGCATATAACATAGTCTTTTGTGCCACACAAATACCTTAATACTCTCTTGATAGTTGTCTAGTGCTCCTTTCCAGGTGTCGAAATGTATCTACTCAATACTCCCGCTGCATGGGCAATGTCTGGTCGAGTGCAAACCATTGCATACATTAGACTACCAATAACACTTTCATAAGGCACACATTCCATGTCCTCTATTTCCTCCTATGTATTTGGACACTGTTCAACAATTAGCCTTTCTCCCATGGGAATTGGCACCTTCAAAGGTTTGCAATTTTGCATGTTGAAACATTTAAATACTACTCCAATATACTTCTTCTATTTCAACCAGATCTCTCGGTACCTAACCTTGCATGCTTTGACACACAGACCATAACTTGACTAAGACCGACTCTAACTGAAAAGAAAAATGGCGGTGCTAACAACTGGCTCCAACGGGGATGCTATCCTCCCAGTGAGGTAGCAAAGAACAACATACCAGGTGCCTGACCATTGGGCCTTATTTGACTTTCAGACGTTGAAACAACGGAAAACAAAACACAAACTAACACCTATTGACACAGTTTCGAGACGCAACATAAACTCAAGGCCTTCACTTCGGGCTCCAATTTTCTTCCAACACACTGACTCAAAACAAAAATAAAATGACTATTTACAATGACATGTGACTTAAAAGGACTTTATTGCACTAGATAGTGTTTGAGGAACCTGTCGTTTACATGCCCCTAACCAACACACTCTCTATTTAGTTCTTCTAGAAAATAAGCATTATTTCTGCGATATGCACTGATTCTGAATGGACTCATCCAAAGATGATCGAATTTTTCATGTTTTCCTTTATCTTCATTCCTCGCGTCCCATTTCAGCACTACATCACCCAACTGAAATTTCTCCTTCTTAAAGTGCTTGTTAAAATATTTCTTCATCCTCTCTTGATGGAGTTGTGATCGAGTGTACACTTGTTCCCTCATCTGATGTGTGTGAATCAGTTGATTTATTCTCGTATGCATGTCATTTGGCTCGACTTCTTGTTCTTGCAACAACTTCCTAATGGGCAAACCCAGTGAGTTGGGGAAAACCGCATCTGTGTCGTAAACAATCTGGAATGGAGAAGTCGAGATGGACTTCTTGGTAGTGACCCTATCTGCCCATAGTGCGTAAATAAGATTTTTATGCCAGTCCTTCTTGTTGTCTTGCATGAGTCTCTTGATAATCCTGGTCAAACTTTTATTTGGCGATTCTACAAAACCCATTTCCCTGTGGGTAATACGCTGTAGAATGTCCCAGGGTTATGTTGTAATCCTGACAAAAGTTATCCATCTTATTGGACTTGAATGTGACTATGTTATCTGTTATGATCTTGATAGGGCATCCAAATCTCGAGNACAAAACCCATTTCCCTGTGGGTAATACGCTGTAGAATGTCCCAGGGTTATGTTGTAATCCTGACAAAAGTTATCCATCTTATTGGACTTGAATGTGACTATGTTATCTGTTATGATCTTGATAGGGCATCCAAATCTCGACGAAATGTTCATCTTCAGAAATTGAATGATGACCGCGTCAGTGGCCTACTTCGTTGGAATTGCTTCTATCCATTTTGTGAAATAATATATGGCCGTGAGTATCCATCTATGTTGCACCGAGGATGGTGGATTTATTTACCCTATAAAATCCAAGCCCCATTGCATGAAAGACGCTTCGACCGAGATCGATTTCTGTGGCAGGGGTTGCAGCTTTATCCTGCCATCGAAAATCTGACACTTGTGGCAACTGGAGACCTCTTTGTATACGTCTACGAAGATGTTGGGCCAATGGTAACCTACTCTAAGGATTTTATGTGCGGTGGCTTTCCAGTAGTGATGTCCTCCACAGTCGCCTTTGTGTAATTCTTTGATAGCTCATTTTGCATCGTCTTCTAGCAAACAACTCAGCAATATCCCTCCGGGATCTTTCCAATACAGTGAGTTATCCAAGATGCAGAACTTAACAGATTTGAGCTTTAGGAATCTGGCCTTGGTCTTACTTAAATCCGAAGGAGCTTGTAGATTCCTCAACACATAGATGATGTATGTATACCATAGTGAATTGACGAACTTTTGAGACACTTGCGCGGTTATTTCTTCCTGAGGATTTTTTGATAGATTAGTGATGAAGTTAATTCCCAAAGCGTCGCAGTCTGACTGCACTATCAACTTTGTGAGGCCCTGACCCTTAATCAACTTTGTGAGCTTGATTTCTAGGTCGTATTCCAGCATGGCCACTATCCACTTACCTCTCCTTCCCTCAGGGTCAAGCTGAGTCAGGATATCCTTGACTGAGTTGTTGGGCATGTAAGCGATAACATGGGAGTGTAATATGTACATTCTGAAATCCTTTAGGGATTTTACTAAGGTGTATGCTTGTTTCTCCATAATGTCATACCTTAGTGTCGATTCCCTCAGCGTCCTGCTGAAATAGGCTATAGGCTTCTCAAAGTTCTGATCGTATTTCTGTAACAGCACGCCCACAATCGTATACTCTGAAGCGAATGAAAACATGATGAAGTCTCTCATGAAGTCTGGGCTGGGCAGCACGGGAGCTTTAGTCATCGCGACTTTGATATCTTCAAATGATTTCCTAGATTCTAGGTTCCACTTGATCTCATTCCCTTTTCTGAGTATGCAGGTGATATGTTTTATAATTTCTGCCAGATTTGGGATGAATCTTCTCAAGAAATTTACCTTTCCTAGGAAAGATTGCACCTCCTTCTTACTGTGTGGAGTGCCGATTTTCAGGATTCCTTCAATCCTGTTGAGGTCTACCTTTATTCCCTCTTTTGATATGATGTGCGTTAACAACTTCCCCTCTTGCATCCCAAAATGTGACCTTTTTGGATTCAATTATATGCTAAATTTCCTACATTTCTGGAAAACCTTCTTTAGATGTCTGAGGTGTTGTTCATCAGAATTAGAGTACACTGTGATGTCATCCAAATAGATCACAATAAACTTGTCCTTTTCGTCAACAAATGCTATTTCCATTTCCCTCTGGAAGGTAGCTCAAGCATTCATCAAACCGAATGGTATCTTCGCATACATGAACATCCCCCATGGTGTTGTAAAAGCCATCTTTTCCCTATCATCCAGGTGTACCAGGATCTGATTGTAACCTGAAAAACCATCCAGCATGGAGATCTTCAGGGACCCCACCACCATTTGTAGAATATAGTCCATTTTAGGGAGTGTGTAGTGGTCCTTGAGGGACACTTTATTCAAGTTTCGAAAATCCACACACAATCTTATTTTGCCGCTCTTTTTTCTTACAAGCACCAAGTGTGCCACCCACTTTGGAGACCTTAAAGAAATGATAATTTTAGCTTTGAAGAGTTTCCTTACCACCTTTTCAATTAGTGGTAGCAACATGGGATTTATCCATCTCAGATTTTGTTTGAAAGGCCTCTGGTCTTATTTGAGAGGAATGACGTGTTGAATTAATTTGGTGTCGTAAACCTTCAAGTCATCATAACTCCAAGCGAAGATGTCGGGGAAATCTTTCATGAGCTTGATGTAATATTGTTTGACCTCTGAACTGGGCGTTTTTGACAATTTGATTACTTTCGGGTTTTCTTGAGTCCTGATGTTTCAATCTTCGACATCCTCATCATTTGCAGTGATCCTGGGATTTCTAACCACATCATTTTCGTCAAACAAATTTTCTAACAGAACTAGCCCCTTTGGGATACTATTATTTTTCAACTATACTATGTCCCTTCCATCTATCTGGTTCTAGAAAGGGTCATCATTACTGTGTGCAACTACGCTCTCATCTTCGTCACAACAACACTCGTCATCAATGTTTATGTTAGCGAACTCATCACTCATTAGGAGGAATCTCTCCACGTGTTTGTCATCCTCAAACACTTGCCAATATTTGATATTATCAGGAACTGATGGCCTATGTTTGACTTCGATCTCGTATTTTCTGTTGGGAAATATGGGAATCTTAAAAATTGAGGCCAAGGTGGCCAATGCATCGACGATTTTATTTTTCCCCCTTGGGACTGCCGATAACTCATATTCCGAGAATTATTCGAGGAGCTCCAATACTAGGTTTTTGTATGCTCTCAGCCTGGGGCGTTTGGAATGATACGTGCCCTTCACCTAGTTTATAACCAGCTTAGATTTCCCGTGCACTTCTATCCTCTTCGTGCCTAATTCTTTCAAAACCTTCAAGCCCAAAATCAGTGCCTCAATTTCAGCCATGTTGTTTGTACATTTGAAAGCGAGCTTGCACGAGCATAGTTTTGTGCCCACCTCAGGAGGGCTTATCCATACGTCAGCCCCTTCTCCTTCCTTACTAACAATGCCATCAAAACTCATGTTCCATATCTTGTTCTCTGTGTGGTTCCTTAGATCGACGCACTTTGCTTCTTGTTGCACGGCTTCATCATCGACGGTCATGACGGTTGTCGATTCTTCCTCTTCAAAACTAAGGTCATTGTAGAATATGGAGGAGTCAACCTCAATGTCAATAGAGTAGATATGATGGTTATTTGGTTGTGTCTTAATCCTTACCATGTATTTCAGTATCACTTCTTTGTAGAACCATCTGTCCTGGCCAAAGATAGGAATGGTGGCATATGACATGTCCATTTGCAGAGTCCCTTTTAACTTTGCAGCCCATGACCTGGATAACAACATGCCAAATTTAGGGGGTGTGTCTGCGACAACTACGTCCATAACCATGTTCTTTGAAGGAATTTGGGCCAGTGATATGACCAAGTCTTTGATGAGACCCAAGCACTTGGCTTTCCTCAAATCAAAATAAAATAGGTCCTTATAGGCTCTGGTGATGTCCAAACCCAACTTGTCCTTGATCACCTTTGGAATGAGGTTGTGCGATGAACCTGAGTCCAACATGGCGTTATGCAGGGTCATGTCATGGACCTTGAGATGGACATAGAATGGGGGGACGTCCTCAGTATCGTTTGTCTCCTCTACGCGCGGACCAAACAAAATGGCAGGGTGATCGTCTTGGATGTTCATAGTGTCGGGATTTCCTCCCATTTTTAGCATTTTAATAATATTCTCCTGATATTCACCCTTTCTGATAAGTTCGTTAAAAGGAACATATATTTTGATCTTGGCCATTTCGTGCTCAAAGTTAAAGGGGGAACAAAACCTTTCTACCTCTTTTCCACACTCTTCTTGGCTTGTTTCCGAAACTTTCTTCAGGGGCTCCTCCTTCAACTTTTCCTCTTTAGCTGTATCCTTGGTCGGGTTGTTTGGATTTGGTTGACTTGTGGAAGGGGTGTCCGGTGGAGGTTTCCTTATGATATTTGTCTGTTGAGGTTTGATAGGCGCCTTCTTCCTCCCGAGGTTTAATTGTTTTTGAAACTGCATAATGGCATTGTGATAATCTTTTCTGAATTCTCCTGTCTCCTTGGAGAGTGTGTCATTTGTCTCGAGCATAATATTGTCATTTTCGCTCATGTATTGATCATGTTCCCCCTTCATTAAAAACATGTGTGTGTCCTTGTTGTCGCAGTAATGCACTTGGTCTTGGAACATCTGATCAAAATCCTCATCTGCGTAATTGTTTTGGAACGGAGACCTTGTTTGTTGGTCTCCCTAGTCTCTCTACTCCCTCTATTTGACTTGTGGGCCCTCACCTCTTCTGAGGTTCTAATTTCTGGGATGGGGGTCATGTTTTTCTTGGGCAGTAGGTTTGTTTCCCATGGACATTATTTCCATCAGTTTCTCCATCGTCTTCATCATCAAGTCGAATTTGTCGTCCGAAGACTGAGATGTCGATGGTTGTGCATCCCCTTGGGGTTTCTTATAGACTCTGTTGAATCTTTGTTTGATCTTCCCCGTTTTCATCATGTTTACCTTGACTTTGATTGCGTCGCTCATCATGGCATCTAGATTTGATGATCTTCTTTCTCTCAATAGCAAAGTGAAATCCTTGTCAAAGGAGTCAACATATCGTAGTTGCGCAGCCCCAGGAGGGTAGTTAGACTTCTACAGGAATAAAATTACAAACCCTCATGAAACAGGCTAAGAATTCTTGCACCATCTCCTCTGGCGCCCTCTTTATATTATTGTACTGTGTTAACAACTGCAAGGGGTTCTTCTTGTCTCCCCATCTAGTAATGAAAGATGTTTCGAACGTGATGAAGTCTTGAATGTTTGATGTCGGGAGGGCTTTGAACCATTTCCTAACCTCCCCTGAAAGGCTCTGCACGAACAAACTCATTTTCACATCTGTATAGTCCACCTCCTCTAGGTCTACAAAATCATTGAACCAATCTAGATGCCTCTGGGCTAAAATGTTCCCTTTAGCATTATAGAGCTTAATCCTCTGGCTATAATTTTGGGGCAAATCATGCAGTTGGGCTAGCAGAATGAGGGGGGTGAATCTAGTGGCCATGGATCTAGGAGGGTTAGGGATTTGGGGGGTATTATTAGGCATTAGAGCTTTGAACCTCTTCTGGTCAAAAACTATCTCATCCAAGCCAGTTTTCAACTTAGACATGAACAGGGTTTTCTCAAACAAAGTATCAAACTCAAGGTTGTCAATGCTTTGCGCGCTGTCTTAGGGTAAGGATGAGCTTCTATCTAGGTAATAGAACGGGTCTGACACTTTCTCTCTAGTCTTGTGTAGATGTTTCTCGGGATCGCACACAGGATCTACAGGGTTTGGATCAGGATTTTCTCTGGTATAGATCGTCTCCGGAGCCAGGGTTCCTGAACCATGCTACTAGTCTTTTAGACTGTAGTCGCCAGGGTAAAGTTTTCAACCAATAGAGATATTTTTCCCTTTGTTACCCTTAGGGGTCAAAACTGTAACTTTATTCGTTCTCCCAGGGAAATTTATTCAATTCCATCCCCGACAACGACACTAGAATGTTAACTCTCCGTAAACTTTGTTTGGCTGAGCAATGAATGACAAAGGCAACCTACAAACTAACTTTGAGACCTAAAACTAGCCTTTCGGACCTGGAGAGGGCTCTCTCTCGAGACTTTGTCTCGATACATGATATGGCTTTAAGTTGTCGGCAAGATTTAACACCTTTAAATAATAATTTTTTGGTTCTATTGGCACAAGAGAGTAAGACCTTGGGCTATGGAACCGATTTAAGAAAATGATAGAAACAAATGAATTGGTGACTGAACTTGAGAGGATAAAGGCTAAGTGAGAAACAATCTTCAGTTTAAAATCGTTGTGTGTTGCAGGGGAAAAAATACATGAAGTAACTTGGAGCACTTCTGAGGATGAATTTAGAGTTAACTTAGAGGAGAACGATTTGTCTAAATGGCGCGAATCCCAGGGCATTGCGCAGTGAATCCTAGGTTCAAAATTATGTTCCGATTCAGACAGAAATAGATATGAATAAAGAATACAGGAAGTACATACACAAAGAAATAAAAAAATACATCCAACTGCTACAATTAGAATCTTTTCATCAAAGCTTCAAGAATTTTGCATTAAATTTCGATCGAGCTCAAACTACATTCAATAGTCACTGTCTACACTAATTTTTCCAACCAACCTGTCTTACATTGAAAGGATAAAATATATAGGCAAGGGCACCACTTGGGATGCCCTTCTCTCTAGTTACCATCCCTAGAATTTAGGAAATTGACTATTCTCTATAAATGAGCTTTCGTATAACACCTTTCCAGAAAATAGAAACCAACTGTATTCAGTCGTGTCAAAACCGCTTATCTTTGCCACGGGGTTTGGTTATCAGTAAGGTCTCATCATGGTGAGAGTGATGTGTCGATTCCTTCCTTTGATAGAGTATCCGAAAAATCAAGTGCTCTGGTTAGAGTCCTACCATCCACTGTAATGGCTTTGGTTTCTGTCACTTGCTCATTTGCAGGGGTGCGTATGTGGCGAGTGAATTTCATCGGTCGCAGTCATTATCAAAATTACAAAAATTTCCCAGGGTGAGGCCTTCCTCAGAACTATAAAAAAGCATGTCACAATTTGAGAATACAAGAATGCACTCAGTTAAACACGTTTCTTCTGTGCACTGGCAAGAGTTGCATGGACTTTCTCCCTGTTCGCTTCACATTCTCTAAAATGATTCACATTTATTTCTTCCATTATTCTCTTTGTTTCGCACACCTGTACTATTGTATCCTGCACTTCCCTGAACTTTCTCTTAAGCCACGCCGCATTTACTTCACGGCCTTATGATGCTGACACTTCAAAGGACCTCGCTACTAACTATTATCTTAGTTCTCTGTTTTCCTGGTAAATCTCGGTGATAGCGAGTTGCGCTTGCTTTAGCTGCTGAGATGGCTCTTGAACATCTATGCCTCCAACATCTGTCTTCCTCATTCTGCTCCATTTTTCTCGACCTATACCTTCAACAGGTTCAAGCTGAATGGCGCGCATAAGTAATTCTTCGGCAGTTGATTTTGCGCGTGGTTTGCTTGAGACTCGAGTTTCCCCAACTTCCTTGTTCTTCTTTGGCCTACCCCTTCTCTGGGGTACTTGTTTTTGGGGAGAGAGGGCTTCCACCGTTTTTCCTTCCTACGCAGCCTCTTCCACTCCATCCTCCGCACAGTGTGATATTACCTTTTCCGCAGGCAGAGGGAAATCTCCCTTTGGATCCTTGGGGATGCCCACTGTGAGCAAGAATGAATCCCAGCTGCTTCCCAAACATCTTAATTCTTCAACTACTAGCAGTTTAATCATTGAGACATGAGAGAGTTTCCTTTTTGTTTGACCCGCTTCAGCCTGGGTGCTGTCTGCCATCTCTCGGAGGTTCTGATGTAAGAAAAAGGGTATATTTAATGGTCTTCTTCCTGTGAAGTGCATTAACAATCTAATGTGATGCGAATGTATTCTATCGAACCTTCCTTCAGAGGTGAAATATCTCCTAATTACTCCAAGTAGTTTCCGAAAAGGTTCCTGCAAATATCTACTTGGAACGCCTGTCTCAATTTTCCCACCTAAACAATCTTGTTTGATGAAATCTTCATAGCACTGCACGTCCAAGGGCATGTCTTTAAACCACCTTTCACCGCATAGAGGGATCTCTATTGTAGTCGACAAAGTTTCTTCTATTACATGGATAGTGACACCTGCAATTACTGCGTGGAAACCGTCAAAACTAAGTGTGAACTACTCAACTAATCACAAATTGAATCCTTGGATTTTCTTGTAGAAGGCCATGCACCCAAACTGTTCGAAAGACACCCTCACCTCTGGATCCTCGTTGATCAATGTCAATTTTTGGGGCTCGCGACTAGTGCTTCTACTGCTTCACGCGCCCTTCCTTATGTTTTGAGAGGTTGCCATGGTGCAACGCGTATTTTTCCTGCGCACAATGGATTTGGCATGGGCCCAAGGAAATGATCTTGATCAACCTGGGCTTGCGAGAAGAACTAAAAACAATGCATAAGCTCGACTAGTGAATAGAATGTGTGCAAAACATCTGGAATTTATAACAGAGCAGGCGAGAGGTGGAATCGTGCTAGGGAACATTGAATTCATGGCGACTGGATGTTTTGAAACGAACTGAAGGATTTTCGTAGTACATCCGTGATATGAATGGCGTGATTCTTTATTCTTCCAGACTCCGTAATGAGCTGATGATGGTCACTACACTGCACTTGATGATTGAGTAAGAAGAGTGAGGTTCAAATGTAATGGCATAGCAGGGCTATAAGGGGCTCCTGAGCCTAATAGAAAACTTACAACATGGGCACCAAAATGGAAAGGGGAGCTAAGCTAGGATGCCCATGGAAGGCAGGATATACCACATGAATTACAACACTTATAAACAATATAGAAGGTTCTAGGTTGCAACTCGGTGGGGTCGATCCTAAGGAAAATTGATATAAGAAACAAATAATGCAAAAAATTATGGCGGGGAAAATCTAACCCATATGCCAGTTTTGAGATCATGAGTTGTCAGAACGGATCAACATAAAGAAATGTACCAAAGAAAATGCCTCCAAAGTCATGTATATAAGACCAAAAACACTTACCTAGAAGTTAGTAAGTCCAATATAGAAACCTTTGATAAATCATGTGTTAAGGGATTCTGAACTTGAAAACAAGAAAAGATAAAAGTACAATATGTATAGAGGATGGCACAGCCTTTCGGCTTATGCATAGTAGTTATCCAGGTAGGGCCCATTGATAGGCCCAGGCCAAGGGATTTTTTGGTAATCAACTTGTACAGTTTCTAGTTCAGGAAGAGGTCAAAAATCCAAAATCATAGCTTCAAGGATAGCCTTGTCTAAAGGAAACTAAACATCCATGAAACCAGGGCTCGACAACTCACAAATACCAGGTTTTGAGGTCTCACAAACAACAAGATAAGTCTCAAGAGGAAATTTTAGATTACTCAAGCTAATAGGGGGAGGCCAGGGCTCCCATGCAAGTCTTCTATCGAAATCCAACAACTCACTCGTAGCTGACACAAGCTTGGGAGAACCCAAAAATTGCCAAACCAAGGAGGATAAAATACTTGCAGAGGATCCTTCATCTACAATATATCAACGAACACCCATTATCTGGAAGGGTACAGAAGAAGGAAGGTGAGGCTCTACAGGATCATTCCAATCAAAAGAAACTATCCTAGGACTTGGAGGGAGCATACTCAGAGAGAGTGGAATGCCCCCTTTTTTAGAAGGTACATAAATGGAAATGCTAAGGACATGGTAAAAAGATGCATCACACCCCAAAAGAAGAGTGGGATTGGTCGAAGATTTCATCGACAATTTCACTTCCTTAGACTTGTCACTCTTCAAGAGAAGAGTGGGATCGACCGAAGATTGTATCGATGTGACCACTTATTCAACTATTGGTTGAATAGGATGCAAGACAACATGGTCAATAGATGCATCATCCCCCAAAATAGGAGTGGTGTTAGCCAAATATTGCACCAACAAGACCACAACATCAACCAAAGAAGGATTTTAATGTTGGGAAACTGAGGACAACTCAGAACCCGAAGGGCCATCAGATGAGGACCTCGCTTCTCATACCATGGCAACAATAGGGAAAAAACAGGTTAGGTGACATCATTTATAAATTCTACAAGGGAAATTGGGATTATGTTTTATCTTTCAAGGCTTCTCAATAGTATCAATGCCCCCAACATGACTTGCAGTGGCTGGTGACATGCTCCCAGCATGACTTGCAGAGGCTAATAGATGATCTCGAACATGACTTGCACAGTTTGGTGATGTTTGTGTAGTGTGACTAGCAATGACTATATCTGTTCCCCCAACATGACTTGCAATAGATGGTTGTAGGTCTTCAACGTGACTTGCAGAGGTTGTTGACCTATCTCCAACATGACTAGCATAGGTTGGTGATATGAAAGGTTGTGAAAGTATCATCCCAAATGGGAACACTTGTGAGGAGAAAGTGATAAGATACATATTACCCATGTGAAAATATACATTGCCCCTTGATGAAGGAACTCCATGCGGGGGGTTTCTCATGTTAGAAAATTAATCCCACCCCGATGTAATATCATAGGTTGGAGGAGGATTTTCCATAAAAGAAACATTCACGGGAAAAGGCATTGTGGATGATGGATAGACAAATGAGATATATGAAGTAGAAACATCTCCCATATTTCCATTCCATCCTTGAAAATTAGAGCTAGGATTGGGTTTGGAGGAAGGAGAATCCCAACCCCCCATCATAGAAAATGATTGAGGGATAATCCCCCCATCAAATGGCAAAGAATTATAAGGAGGAAACATGCCCCCAGACCCAAAACTAGCATCAACATTGGGTGTCAGAAAGGAGGATGACATGTGTGAATATATATTCATCATACCAAAAGAACAAGGATTAGAGGTCAGAGGCATCGACTGAGTAATATAACAAGGCATCCCTATGAAAACAGGTGCTAGGGGGAATGCATATTGATGGTGAGTAAGTCATACCATTCAAAAATATAAAAGGATACTTCCCCATGAACTGAGCTGAGCTCAGGAAATGGGTAGCGCTAATTGATGGAGTCATGGGGGTTCCACCAACCATAACAAAGATGGGAGTTGAAGTGGTACTCAGAATGAGATGACCATGAGATTGAGCAACGAGGATGTACATACCATGTTTATTAAGTCTATTCCTTTTAGGAGAAGGCTCGATATCAAACCAAATTGTGGTAATTGATTCAACAGATGGCGAGACCGACGAGGGCGATAGTCTCAGTCCACGATGACTCAAAACTCGTGACACAAAGTGAAATCCTAAGTCCAACTAATATACAAAGAGCACACTCCTAAATAAATCTAGAATCCAAATGCACGCAAACAAGAGAGAATGGTTGAAATGGACCTCCCGAACTAAAGAAGGTATGCCTCTCCTAGGAGGGGATGAGACTCTTGAACAATAGAGTGGAGGTAACATAATCAATTATAAGGAGCCTCATGGGATTCACAACACATTCAGTCAAATTCCTCCAGAGAGAAAATCCTCCATAAATTCTGTGTTGTCTGATCCTTATCTGACTCAAGGTACTCGTAGAATAACCCCTGTAAGAAACCTATGGGGGTACCTATTTCAAGCAACTAAAGTCACCACGGTATAACTAATGTTCAGGTGAGCAGTCACAGGTCCAGTCCACCATATGGGCAGGGTAGTAAAGCCCGAAATCTCGAAATGACCATCTCTCAAGGAGGTAAAGGCACTGGTGAAACCCCCAGATAGAAATAGAACCCCAAAAATATCTCTGACTCTAGGAAGGTATTAGAGGGTTATCTCTGCAACCAAATTCGTGTGACCTCATGCTTAACTCTAGTGTGAGTGGAGCCTCCCAAGGACACCAATTAAACAATGGGTTTCACCACTCCTCGGCCAGACACATACATTGGGTTTTATAGCCTTGGAGAAGTTTACTCACAAAATCCTATTCCAAGGCCTTAGGTCCTACACTTGTTTGTGTACCCTGAAAAATAAAATAATTTCTAATCAAATTTAATTATTCAACGTTAGTTTTAATGGCTTTTGCTTACATAAGAGGTGTGATCATGAAACTAATAGTATCATGACTCAGCATATATAAAGAAGAAGAAAATATAAAAACATTGCTAAGTACTAGTCTAGATTTTCAAATATATGGTATGCTTCTAAATGTTGTGCGTAGGATGCAATCTCTTCAATTTCAATGAAGTGCAATCTTTCCTAACATGCCAAAACTAATGCAATGCAGACAAAAGTTCAAATGCTCTAATGAAAATGCAATAAAACAATATTTTTTTTGTAGTTTTAATATAATGAAATGAAAATGCAAGGACTAAATAAAGAACCTCTCAGGAAAATCCTACTACAAGCATAGGAAGACAATCCAAGCATGATACCAAGAAGTGACTACCCAGACCAAAATGCAAGGACAACAAATGAGAAAAATGACAAGAAATGGGTTCCCAGAAAAAATCAACAATGACACAACTTCCTATCACTCTATAGGCACTCAATAGTCAGGACAGGGACCCAAGAAGTCTCAACAACCAGAAAAACTCACCCAACAAGCACTAAACCTAGCCCAAAAGACTTAGAAAATTATGTACATGATTGTTCTGGGAACAAAGGCATATGTACGCACCCTAAGCATAGACAACACGCGTATGTACATGACCATCAAGAGAAAAACCGCGTATGCCAAAGAAGACACTCACTGGGTAAGGGTTAGGCCAAGAAACTCAAATACAAAGAAAAATAGAGGTATTCAAGCAATAAGTGACATAGAAACTCAAGAAAACAGAGAGTAATAAAGGAGAAAAATCACTAAATACCCCAAAAGGGAGATCTTGCTAGCTGAGTCGCCAATTCTGTTACGAGCAAAATCTCTTTATGGCTAGGGGTAAACCATAATAGATGAAACAACACCCAGAAATCAACTCTAGTTTCAAGTGTGATAGATAAATAGAAATGCTAATAAGAGAAGGCTAGAAGCTTACCTAATCTAGATGTCTGAAGAAGACCATGGTCGAGCTTATGATCCAAAGCTTGTTACCTGCAACTTGTCCTCAACATCCAAGATACACAAGCATATGGAAATTATATAGAACGTTAGCATATAAACTAGCATAACCCATTAACATGTATAACAAATATGCCCATGGAAAGTAATCCAAATATTTGCAACATATAATTGAATGAGAAAAGAGTATTTCTATTAATGTAATCAACAAAAGTACATAAGTGACAAACTTCTGTAACGACACATATTGGAACCGAGAAACTAAGTCCCTCCAGCTGGGCCTTCACCACTTCAATCCTCCACCAAGGCAAGCTCACAACTAGTAGGAGTAATTGAGTTTCTCCTTCTCAAGATAGAAATAGCTTGGGGGATGAACAAAATAAGTTTAGACTTTCTAGAAAAAAGGGATGCAGATTCAATATGAAGTGAAATTTCTCCAGAGTGTCTTTGCTCTCAATCTTGAATTCATCTCAAGGATTGTATATGGATCAATTTATATCCTTCAAATGGAATTGAAGGGTTGATTTAGATCATTTCTAGCATATGGAAGGTCAAGGATCATGGATCTTGTGGCTTGGCATGGAAACCCGACATATTTTTTTAATTTTTTAGCACAAAACTTGATGTACGTGAGCTGTAATGGAGTAACCTGCATATACGCGAGTTGTATAACTGTGGCCCGCATATATGTACAAAACTTTGAATTTTTACTCTGGAATGAACAAAACATGGGAACCTGATTCTGTAGAGGGAAAGGGAAGGCCATAAAAGCAAGATGCATGGAGTGTGGAAAAAATTGTTATAATACACCTCGACCTTCGACTTTCACTATTAGTTAATCCACCTCGACTAGAATTTCACTGCAAAGAATATTAAAAACCAACAATAACATGGGAAAAAACCATGGATCACTCAATACCATGGGCCCATAAACCATGAATGACAAAGCCATTATTAATTGTATCAAGGTTATCTTAATTACTCAAATGACCGAGTCAAGATTAACCCAACATAAACTTGCATTAAACAATACTAAAATCAACTAAGTGTCGCACATGTGAATCAATACTAGAAAGAGATTACATTTATATAAACATGCCATAAAATTGCATTAATTAACAATATTATAAATAGTATCAATTACAAACTTATATAATTTGAACTGCATAAATATTCTAT
>JASDQU010946871.1:33244-43288 GCA_032191745.1 Picea mariana
CATGTTGTGCCAATAGACACTTCTATTGACAAGTTCAAGTTAGTATAAGTAAAGGTAAATTCCCCATTAAGGAAACATATATTTCAAGTGAGTTTGGTAATTTCAGCAAGTACACCTTTTTGGGAAACATGTGCACCTCTCTTGGGTACTAGTCTTGTAGGGTTTGAGCACCCTCTTGTGTACTAGGTTTTTCTTGGTGGTGAAGGTCTTTCTCTTGAAGAATACAACAAAGGATTTGGTTGGGTTTTCTTCCCTTGTTGAGAAGGGTTTCCCAGGATACTTCGTGTGTTCTTGTGCATGGTGCTTCTTCTTGTGATCTTGGTTCCTGCAACATTAATGGTTATGGTTGAATGCTAAAAATGGAATGAACTTCATGCTTAACCTTTCTCATCAAAAAATCAACATTGAAATGGTCTCACGCTTTGTACTCCTCTGGAATGAGTTGAGTTGGCTTGAGATGGTCTCCTGCCTTGTACTCCTATGGAATTAGTTGACTAGACCTGAGATGGTTCTCCAGATGGTACTCCTGTGGACTCAATTGAGTAATCTATTGAGTGTGATGTCCCTGTGGGTGAGCACAAGTGGATGCATCCCTAATGGCTGAGCACTAGAGGAGGTGTGGAACCCTTGCTATATTTTCTGAGAGTAAGATTTGTTGTAACCCTAATTATGTTTTGAAGGGTACAAGTAGGCCCCACCATGTGAAAGATAATTAATATTGTGTAATGATTAATTATATTATTTAGTTGAAGAGGTTGATCCTATTGTGCCAATAGACACACCTATTGTTGTGTCAGGTATTGTATAAATAGGAGGAGATCCCCATTGTGGATCTCACTCACTTCACTTGTCTTCTTATAATTTTAGCAGCACTTGTACGACTGAAGTGCACACCTCTCTTGGGAAAAATTTTCTAGGTCAACTAAGCACCCTCTTGTGTGCTAGGGTATGGTGGTGTGTGGAGGATCTTATATTGAGAATATAGCAAAGGATTTCTAGGTTTTTCCTTTGGTTGAGAAGGTTTTTCCCAGAACAAACTCTTGTGTTCTTGTGCATGGTTATTCTTCTTGTGATCTTGGTTACTGCAACTAGAGTAGCTACATTGTTTATGGTTCAAGTAAATGCTAAATTGAAATAAACCACATGTGCATGAGATAAGCATTAAAATTCAACAACAATAACATAAATCGGAAGATGACCTTGAGAACACAGCTCAAGAGTGTGAAGATGCAGAACTTGGAAACTATTCAGTCATACTTCACAAGGGTATCATAGATTAAAGAGCAACTTGAAGCCATTGGAGACAAAGTAGAAGCAATTGAACTCATAATTACCACCTTGAATGGTCTCCCAAGATCATGGGAATATTTCATTCAAGGAATATGTTCTAGAAGGAATCTTACGAAGTTCAATAGACTGTGGGAGGATTTTACTCGGGAAGAAGCAAGGATGGAAGCATGAGAAGAAAAACTAGTTGATGATGATCAAGCGTTAGCAACACATGCAAGAAAAGGAAGGAGCAAGGAGGATCATTCCCATTCCCAAAAGAAGTCAAACAAATCACACAAGGGCCAAAAGGACTACTCAAACCTCATATGCTTCATTTGTCAGAAGATGGGACATTGCTAGATTTTGTCCCAACTCGAAAGATAAGGTCAGAAAAGGAAAGTATAAGAGACATCACGCTCATGCTGCAGAAGATGACGGACTTGATTAGAAGAGAGCTAAAGGAGATGAGTTAAGTGAAGAGTATGTTTTGATTTCATATCTTACTGGAACAATCACCCATGGAAGTGACACATGGCTCATTGACAGTGGTGCCTCCAAGCACATGACTGGATATAAGAACTCATTCTCAAATCTAATCTAGAAGGATTCACCTCATTAGGTGAAACTAGGCAATGATTATCGGTACCCCATCAAAGGAGTAGGAGAAGCATCCTACAGATTGGATTCCATAAAAGCCATGAAGATGAAGGATGTGCTATATGTTCCTGGATTGAAGAAAAACTTCCTTTCCATCTAAGCATTAGATGAGAAAGGATTCGAAGTTGCTTTTGTAGATGGTGAAGTACTTATGTGGCCAAAAGGAAAAACCATTGACCATGCAATAGTGATTAGTGTCCAAGAGGGAGGCTTGTACAAATTGAAGGGACACTCAGATTCATCACTTGTACATAATACAGTAACTCCGTGTGAACTATGGCATAGGATATTCACTCATCTACACTACAAGGCATTATCGTTCGTAAGCAAGATGGTGACAAGTTTACCAAAGATTCAAATAAACCATGAAGGCATATGAAAGTGATGTGCACAAGGGAAGAACGTGAAGAACCCATTTCCAAACAGTGACAACAAAGCAAAGGGAACACTGGAAACAAAGCATTCAAATGTATGTGGACCAATGTCAACAAACTCATTAAGTGGGTATGCATACTATGTCTCATTCATTAATGATTACTCATGTAAAACTTGGATTTATTTCTTGAAAAACAAAAGTGATGTATTTAGAAAATTCAAAGAATTCAAAGCTCTTGTAGAAAATCTCTTTGAAAGAAAAATAAAGACTCTAAGGTCGGACAATGGAGGATAATTCACATTTGATGAATTCAATACATTCTGCAAGGAAGTTGGGATTAAGATGGATCTCTCTACTCCCTACAATCCTTAGCAGAATGGTGTGGCAATAAATAAAGAACAAAAAGATCATGGAAGCAGTGAAAGACATGATTCATGATCAAGACTTATCGATGCATTTGTGGGAAGAAGTAGTTAGGCCCTCTATGTATGTGCATAATAGGAGTCTCCACCGAGTACTTGGGAACAAGACGCCAAAATAGATGTTTACAGGTGAAAATCCAGAGGTCAGCCATCTGAGAATATTTTCCTGTCCAATGTATGTGCATGTCCCCAAGGACAAGAGATCCAAATTAGACCCATCAGGCAAGAAGGGTATCTTTGTTGGATATAGCGAAACATCTAAGGCGTACAAATTTTACATCCCTAGTCACCGACAGATTGAGACGAGAAAATATGTAACCTTTGATGAAGAGACAACCTTCAGTAGATCGAGACAGAACCATACACATGAGGTTCATGATGACAAACCTGTGTTGAGAGACATAATTGATGCAGAGTCTACCGGTTATGAAGAGGTTGCAGAGAAGAAAGAATGGAAGGATGCCATGATTTAAGAGTAATAGTCAATCATAAAGAATGATGTTTGGGATGTGGTCCTCAGACCAAAGGAAAAGAAAGTCATCAGTTCTAAGTGGATCTACATGATAAAACATACAGCAGATGGAAGCATAGAGAAGTACAAGGCAAGGTTCGTGGCACAAGGTTTCTCCCAGAAAGAAGGAATAGGTTATGAGGAGACATTTTCTCCTATGGTGAGATACACTTTGATTAGAACGATTCTTGCAATAGATGCAGTGATAAAATGGAATGTACATCATATAGACATGAAGACAACCTTCCTGAATGGCATAATAGAAGAGGAAGTGTATGTGGAGCAACCACAATGATTTGAGACACATGACAAGCAGTCACATATGTGCAGGTTGAATAAAGCCTTGTATGGGTTGAAGAAAGCACCTAGATCTTGGTATGACAGGATGGATGGTTTCCTAATGAGCTTGGGTTTCACCAAGAGTACAAAAGATTCCAACCTTTACTTCAAGGTTGTGGATGGTGAACCTGTGACACTATTATTGTACGTGGATGAAATTTTTCTGACATGAAACGATAAGCTCATTGCTGAGAGTAAGAGAAAACTTGTTGCATAATTCGAGATGAAGGACCTAGGCATGATGCATTACTTCTTAGGTCTAGAGGTATGGAAGAGACCGGATGCGATTTTCCTTAACCAAGGAAAATATGCAATGGAGATCCTGAAGAGGTTTAGGATGTTGGACTGTAAGGCCATATCTACACCGATGGTGGAGAACTTGAAGTTGTTGTGTGATACAACTTTAGAGACAGTGGGTGGCACCATATATAGGTAGATTATTGGTTCATTAATGTACCTGAAGAATACGAGGCAAGATATATGTTTTCGGTGAACAAATTGAGTCAATACATGGTTGAGCCTGTTGGCGTCAGAAGTCACTCCTAGATTGCGACAGGAGTAGAGCCCAATGCCCATCAGTTTTATGTCATGATAATTTTAATGGATGATCAAATGGTTAGAGACCCAAGACATAATCACTCTAGCTCAGGGAATAGGTCTGGTATGTAAAGAACAAAGGAGGTCTTGATCTAACTTCAGTCAGTGGGTTGATTGTAAGATGAGCAGGTGGAAGACTTGGTGAGAGGGGTGAGCAAAAATACCTCGGGAAACAGGCCTTTCAACAGTTTGCAGAAGAAAAACTCTAAATGAAAGATCCTCTTGGTTCAGAGTTTCAAGGAACTGAAGGGGTGACTTGACTGGATCCTCCAATTCCAAGTCATTCAGTGTTGAGAAAATCACAAGACCGATTAGAGAAAATGTAACTGTTACAGTGATCCAACCTACATCATCCTATAATAGCTACAACTCGGCTGGATCCTCCAATTCCGAGCTGTTCTAACACAGTGCAAACAAAGATATGAAATAAACTGACATTCATAAGGCAAGAAGTCTCAAGAGTCAATGCATAACCAAAATAACTAGTGCTTCATTAAAGTGTTTACAATCGGGAGCCTCGCTCAACCATCGATGTTTGAAAAATATCAAAACTAAGTATATATATACTCCTAAACATTTTCCCAACAGAGGCGTCCTAGACTTTCAGGATGGGGTGTCTCTTCAATCAAATCTGGCCTGCACTCCTCTGTCATATGCCATCTTAACTCTGCATGGCTCATGCTAAGGGGTAGATGAGCCCTTAAATGCTGATTTAGCATGCGCAAACTTCCTTGGTGAATCAAGGACATCAACATGGCTTCTGTGGGAAAACCAGTACAGAGGACCATCGCGGGTGGACTTCCTGCTGGGACCTACATACCTCGCAATTAATGAGTGAGGCGAGGTTTCAACCACCCCCTCTCTTCTTCATTCATTCCAAGCAGGTATCAGGATTGAGATCAAGTCAAACTGACACCTGGAGAATACAGTGATCCCTTCTGCAGCTAAACCCAACGCTTCGGCCCTTTGTGTAGTTCTTTCTATCCCCCCCAAGTGACCACGAGCTATGACCCTGTGCCTATCTTCAAAGGTGATTTCGGCACTTCGCGTCTCATGACTGGGGGGAGGCTGCTCCTTGTGCTTCAAAGTTGCGATAAGCGAGGTGGCGACATAGCCTAATCGCACGCCACATGTCACTCTGGATGGACGGTCCTGATCATCTCGGTGATACTGTGGGCCCGGGTTTTGGACGCTCTCGGCACTTTGCGTCTCGCGGATGGGAAGAGGCTGATCCTCGCTCTTCAAAGTCGCGATGGGAGAAAAGGCGAAGAGCCTAATCGTGCACCACATGTCCCTTTGGATGGATGGCTGAGACTGCTTCGTGATACTATGGGCCCGAGTTCTGGACGCTCTTGGCACTTCGCGTCTCACAACTGGGAAGAGGTTGATCCTCGCTCTTCAAAGTCGCGATGGGCGAAAAGGCGAAGAGCCTAATCGCATGCCACGTGTACCTGTGGGATGGAGGGCTGATATTTCTTTCGGTGCTTCGGGACCCGCGTTGCCAAATGATAGACTCTAGCGCCCCCTTTCCCAGGTCCTCTCCTCTTATGACCGAGCGCCATGACTATGGGCTCGACTTTGGGCGCTTTCAACATTTCAAGGTTTTGAAACCCAAGGGATAACCCTGTCTTTCCAACTTACGATCCCCGAAACGCTGACTAGTTGCCACCTGTCTCCACTAGATCGGATGGCCCTGATCATTTCGGTGGTGTGAGCGCTATCCCTTGTGCTAAACCTGGAACAACTCTGTTGGCCGCAATTACCCGCCGACCATCGATCTGCTTCATCGATTGATCCTCGTCGTTGAATACTGGAGCCGCTCGCCTGCTTTCATTTTCAACCCGAAATGGATTTTTTGTGTGCTTCTTATTGTGCTCATGGCTGTGACCTTGGACTAGAATGCATTTGATGGGTTTTCACACCCCATTTCTTCGCATTCTACATCAAGAGTCTGAAATCGGGAAAAAACACCCTGCTTGCAAGAATTGGTGCTAACATTAGGCTCCATGGGGGATAGATTCGTCCTTGTGATGCTCTAAGAACTCATTTGCAGCTTCAGTGCCTTCTGTTGGGCTATGGAGTCAAGCTCAAAACATCCTGCTAAAAATACAGGCCGAAAAGTAAAAGCAAAACAAAATAAGGATACATGCTCAAAGGAGCTTATTTATGTACAGTCCTAAACTAATAAAATCCTTTACATGGGGCTAGGTCAAAGCAAACTTCCACCATAGCCATTCAAGCAACTTCCTGAATGAAAGCTCCTTCCTTTTGTCGATGATTACAAATAGGTGGTGTAACCGTGACAGCAGAACGGTTACGATCCTCAACTCCTTCTTATAGACTGGAGTCGAGATGAAATAGGGCGGCTCCAAATCATGAAGGAAATACAACTCCATGTATTCCTTCATAGGCTCATAAGACCAGTGGAAAATTCTAGAAAATGGGCGACAAGCAACCTCCTCTGCTATACATTTGTTCACATGTGGTTGAATATCTCTGCTAAGCATAGGTGGGTGGACAACTGACGTAGGCTCACTTATCTCAGGTGGTGGCTACTTGCTGACTGGATCTGGACATAAAATAATATGCGCCCTCAACTATTCTTCTGGTTCTTTCTCCTCTTCTCTTGGCTCTTCTCCCAGGTCAAATTCAAAATCATCATAAATAGGGACCATGGGAAAGCTTTGCTCTTCCAACTGCTGCTCAGGATGGCTGATTTCCTTGCAATGTTCTTGCTCAATGAACAAAGGATAAGGTTCTGTAGTTTGTTCTTGGAAATCCCACATATTGAGCTCAGAATTTGATTCATAGCTGTCATACATAGGCTGGCTGCTTTGATCAACAAAAGGTGATGTGGGGTTCTGCTGCTCCTCCTCCAAATAATCATCAAAGTCCGGGGAGAACAAAGCTTCTCCAACTTACCGAAATGGAACTATCCCCCACTCCTCCATTTCGACCCCGAATGTAAACACATCATGGGAAATCTCGTGAAGAAAAAGAGAACCATCCATTTCCACCATCGCTTCCCTTTTAAAATATGAGACAACAGGCTCACCAAGGACAGAAGCTAATGTCTCTGTAGCTATGCAATCTTCCATATTATTTTCAAAAGAGCCACCAAGAACATCTGCCTTAAGGAGTGGAAAATCCTCTTCGTTGTCTACAGCTTCCAACCTTTCTAATCGGGCAGAGATATATTTCACCTGCTCCATCAGTTCACTCAGGGCGTCTTCTTCCTCCCTGGGATATTCACCATCATGCATGGTAGGGATACCAAGAGCATCTTCTCCAAAGGCTGGAAAATCTTCTAGACATCGTTCAACTTCCCACCTATCCCGCTGGGCAGAGAGAGACTTTATCAGTTCCCTAACTTCTCCCCAAGCATCTTCTTCTTCTCTGGGATCTTCATTACTCTCATAACCTTCCTCTGATACAAATGAATGGGGATGAGAAAGGACTGATATCCGATCCAGGTCATCATGATCATCCCCATAGCCTACGTAAGAAACAAATCTATCTTGTATAAAGTTGTGGTATCCCTCACAACAGTTATGAAAAATTAACTCAGAGGGATAAATCTTCTGACAATGGGCGGTGAAAGCTGCATGGAATTCACTGAGTGAAGAAATGCTAGCAGGGGGTAAAGAATGATACCATTTATGAGCATCCCCTGCTAATGAGAACATGAACATTTTCAGTAATACATCCTCATGATGTATCTCCCACTAATGCATGAGTTCATGAAACTCACTGAGGTGCTGAGCAGGGTTGTCCTCTTTACGCTCTCTAAATATGGGAAAATAATCGCCCCATTCATTCGGAGAAGGGACATCATTAGGAAAACCAAGAATAGTAGAAAAATTAAAAGGAGCAAACCTCCGAGCTAGGATTTTCTCCATTCCGAACCAGCGGAGTCGCCAATCGATCCTTGAATCATGGGGTCGCCAGGTGAAATATTCATAGCTTTGAATACATATGGTCCTTGTTCACCATCAAGGGCCAGATCTTACGCTGTTGTTACCCCAGGAAGATTCTCAGGATGAGAAAGAAATTGCTGAAACCTTCTCAAGAAAGCTCCTCTGGGTCAGCTTTTAGGCGTGCTAAAGTAGCTGCAACTGAAACAGTGATGTGGAAACCTTGGAGTCACCCCAGTGGAGTCACCAGGTGCATAGTAGCAATCTTTAAGGGATCTGATGCCTGATGCACCTTCATAATCAGAGGCTCAATGTCGTTCAATCCCAGGGAAAATCTTCAACTTCGTCCCCGGCAACAGCGCCAGAAATGTTGGTGTCAGAAGTCACTCTTGGATTGCGACAGGAGTAGAGTCCAACACCCATCAATTTTATGTCACGATAAGTTTAATGGATGATCAAATGGTTAGAGACCCAGGATGGAATCACTCTAGCTCAGGGACCAGGTCTAGTATGTAAAGAACAAAGGAGGTCTTGATCTAACTTCAGTCAGTGGGTTGATTGTAAGATGACCAGGTGGAAGAATTGGTGAGAGGGGTGAGCAAAACTACCTCGGGCAACATGCCTTTCAACAGTTTGTAGAAGAAAAAATCTAAATGCAAGATCCTCTTGGTTCAGAGTTTCGGGGAATTGAAGGGGTGACTTGACTAGATCCTCCAATTCCAAGTCATTCAGCATTGAGAAAATCACAAGACCGATTAGAGACAACACAACTGTTACACTGATCCAACCTACATCATCCTATAATAGCTACAACTCGACTGGATCCTCCAATTCTGAGCTGTTCTAACACAATGCAAACAAAGATATGAAAGAAACGGACATTCATAAGGAAAGAAGTCTCAAGAGTCAATGCATAACTAGAATAACCAGTGCTTCGTTAAAGCGTTTCCAATCTGGAGCCTTGCTCAACCATCGATGTTTGAAAAATATCAAAACTAAGTATATATACTCCTAAACATTTGCCCAACAGAGGCGTCCTAGACTTTCAGGATGGGGTGTCTCTTCAATCAAATATAGCCTGCACTCCTCTGTCATACGCCATCTTAACTCTGCATGGCTCATGCTAAGGGGTAGCTGAGCCCTTAAATGCCGATTTAGCATGCGCAGACTTCCCTGGTGAGTCGAGGACATTGGAATGGCTTCTATGGGAAAACTAGTACAGAGGACCACCGCGGGCGGACTTCCTGCCGGGACGTCCATACCTTGCAATTAATGAGTGAGGTGAGGTTTCAACCACCCCCTCTCTTCTTCATTCATTCCAAGCAGGTATCAGGATTGAGATCAAGTCGAAACGATACTTGGAGAATACGATGATCCCTTTTGCAGCTAAACCCAACGCTTCAACCCTTTGCGCAGTTCTTTCTATCCCCCCCAAGTGACCACGGGCTATGACCCTGTGCCTATATTCAAAGGAGCTTTCAACACTTGGCATATCACGGTTGAGGGGAGGCTGCTCCTTGTAATTCAAAGTCACGATAGGCGAGGTGGCGACATAGCCTAATCGCGCGCCGCATGTCACTCTGGATGGACGATCCTGATCATCTCGATGATACTGTGGGCTTGGGTTCTGGACGCTCTCGAAACTTTGCGTCTCGCGGCTGGGAAGAGGCTAATCCTTGCTCTTCAAAGTCGCGATGGGCGAAAAGGAGAAGAGCCTAATCGCACACCATGTGTCCCTTTGGATGGACGACTGAGACTGCTCCGTGATACTGTGGGCCCAGGTTTTGGACGCTCTCGGCACTTCGCGTCTCACGGCTGGGAAGAGGTTGATCCTCTCTCTTCAAAGTCGCGATGGGCGAAAAGGTGAAGATCCTAATCGCTCACCACGTGTACCTGCGGGATGGAGGGATGAGATTTTTTTCGGCGCTTTGGGACCAACATTGCCAAATGATAGATGCT